>CALNHX010010818.1:0-37083 GCA_940337035.1 Agriotes lineatus | reverse complement strand
CGTATTCCCCTAGACCAAAACCACTGCAAATACTGAAAAATCTGTTTTAACTACCAATGATTTTTGGGCTCATACTATATTTGACGGTGTTGCAATTTTTTCCAATACATCTTAATAACTGACAGCTGAACATTGTAGAGGCGATTTGTTCTAGAAGCTATGACTAGAATCGTTGTTGGTTAATTCATTTCTAATATTTTTTGGGTTGTGCATTTCAATACGGGCGAAGTGCGCAAAAATCGAGACGAATGACAACAGTCTTGGGTAAAATCTACAGTAACATGAGTGAAGCGTGTATTGTATTACATGATTTGTTTGAGGGTTTTGGTTCGCGGGGTTTCTTTCATTGTTCATACTTTCTAGGATTGCAAAAGCGTTCGTCCACTTTTCTAAACCAGATTGGTTTCTATACTATAACTTTAGATCTGATTACTGACGTTCAGTTTATATCTGAACTAGTTAAAAAATCTGAATTAAACTCGTTAGCAAAAACGAGTAAATAGAACTAGTCAAAAATTAGAGGAAGAGATGCTACGCCGTTTTGGAGGCATAACATCTCAAGACGAAGCATACGTCAAAACTAATATAATTCATTTTCAAGGATTTCTACTTTTGTTAACGCAAACCAAGATTAATTATGGCCTTTAAACAAGGTGTGCTTTGATGAATGGAAGTTGATTTACGTAAGAAGCTATACTATCCACTGATTGCAGAATGTATGTTTGGTATGACGTACCATATATTTTCCTCGGTTTTGCTAAAAACGCATCGCTTATACAAAATTAATCATCAAGAATGTACTATAAGTTGGAAGGAAAGTGTATCAATAGTTCATCGTACTGCCTTCTCCAGAAAAATAAAATTGGACGCACGTTGGACAGATTTGTTAGTAACAGTGTAGACGAACTATCAGAATTATATGGCGATGATAGGATCTGCGTTTTAATTATAAGTTAAAATTTATAAGGTTTTTATGATGAAGAAGGTCGTTAATAAAAGGTAATGATAGTCGTGGAGCTCGTCAAATAGCGTCGGCAGTGGCTCGGAATCCTCCTGTCGAACGCCTCTAGCGAAACTGTGCGGAATACTGCGCACCCTGCTTTATTATCGAGCATGTGGATCCCAATTAAGAGGCAGCAGCTGTGAAAATTAATGGAGCACAGCTTTTAAGATGTAATTGGGCACATTCATAACTCCGCCGCGACCAACTGACGGCGCGCGTGCACTGCACTATAAAACAATGACATCCGACCTCTTCGCAGTTTACCTCGTTCTCCGTCGCGGTTATCATTCCGTTTCAATATTTGCTCCCGTTTTAATCGTTCGGCGTAAATATTATTTCGGCGAAACTCTACCCTTGCCAAATCGGCCAATCTATCATTTGTAAGAAGGGGTGCGAACACTTCTCGGTCTCCCTAATCCGGAAACGATAATTGTGAACAGTAATGGAAATAACAGTCGTTTATGTGTAATCATGCTGTTTGGGAAGTGAAGGGTGTGAGCAAGGGCCGTCAGACTAATGCGATTGCCGTTATCCTGCGACGGACTCCGGACTCCGGGCGTCGGCGTCCACTCATGGTTATACCGCGTGTTGCCGCTGGAAATAACCGAAACAGTAAACATCAGCGCAAAGACGGGAGCAAAACTTCAGGAACAACTGTTTACACTCGAAAGGCGTGGGGTTCGGCAAATTACAGCTTCGATCATTAGCCAGGATTACTCTGTAATAATGGAACGCGGGATGAAGAATGGGAACGGCATTCCGTGAAACCTTACACTGCTGTGAAGGGGTTGACGGGAACAATACGGCACGCTCCATAATGCTGTTTGGCACTTAGAGCGGAATCAATATGTTCCAGATATCGAGAGAAGGTCGTCGAGGGGATGCTTCGTTTATACATTAAATACGATTCCGCATTATTTCGAGTGCAACTAATTGTCCCGCGTTTTGTTGTTGGCTCACGTATGGAGGATATGGCGGGCTTCATCCGGCTCGTGTTGATTCGGTGCTTTGCTATTCCACGCATGGCCTAGCAGACCAACAACAATTTCCTGAAATCTGAAGAAATTGGCCGTGGGGTCCCGCTAACTGTATGATATTGGCTGTTTGACGACGATTTCTATGCGCGTCGCAGCTTACTCTAAATAAAGGGAGCGATCTTTGGTGCTGGTCAGCGTGACGCACTATGATTTGTTCGATACGTGTTCCTCGATAGTAAGTATGATTAGGATCCCTTCGTTTCGAACGAACGCTGACCGTTCGTTCCACCCTCCTCCTCCGTGACGGCGATATATCCGCGATTGTAATTATCCTGTAGAGCTGAATCCCCGTCCCCATCCCGTCCCGTAGCAGATGTCGCTAAGAACAACGGGTCAGCGCGACTCCATCATCGCTCCTCGGGTCGGGCGTCAGCTTGTGACCTCACACTTGCTCATTTATGTGCCGGGAGATATTAAACCGGGAATTTATTGTCGCCTTCGTACCGAGGCTATTTCGAGTACCACCGCACCTATGTTTGCCCTTATTTTTATGGGCGCCTTATGAATTCAATTTGCAATTACTCTTTTGTTTATGCCGGCATCACATGTGTTTGTAGAACCGTTTCCGGTCCACGCCGTAACGACCAACTTCCACTGATGAGTTCGTTTAAATCGGTTCTCCGAGAAATTCGAATTAATGCGAACCCTTCCTTAATCCAGCTTTGCGAAGCGTACATAACTTGTCGCCTGCTGCCCCGGCATGATTAATGTTCGCCGAGCAAATTGTGTAGAAAAACATTGCGCGCCACCCCCGACCCGCTCTAATCTACCCTCTCGCGCGCGTTTTGTCGAAGTAATTTAAATATCGCATTCGCTATATTTATCACGTGTTAGACAAACGTGTTATTGTTTCTGGTCTTATTGTTTTGTTGTATTTTTGCAACTCGATTCTATTGTCGAGTTGGGAGTCTCGACTCCAAATCTCATGAAGATGCGTCATCGTTAATGTAATCCATCACTTTTTCACTTCAAGTCCCTTTTTTGTATCATATACTTGCAATGCGTCTCTGATTTAAAAACCATATGTGAGATTGTAATGGGTATAGAGACCAGCGTGGCCATTGTCTGTACTAAAGAAATACGACTTCCGGGTTTGGACCATGTCATTATGTTTCATCCACATCGGGATTGCGAACGCAAATTCCGCTAGAGCTGGTTTTCACAGTTTCATAGAAAAGATAAATAAATGTCAGATTAGTATATAATTAACAAAACAAGAGAACTGTTTTAAAACCATTTTTCCATCGCCACTACATCGTGTTTTGTCCTTTTTATATCAGATACTCGTAATGCCACACAGAGTTTTAAAAAAATTTCGCGACCATTGTTGTCTATATCAATGTTTTGAGCGCGAACCCCTAAGAACCCTTATTTGGCTGTGCTATAGCCTACTATGATCGATTCAAGATACAAATTTTAAGAAAAAAATGGAATACGTGTTTTATGGAAAAAATATACGATCATGTTAATTCAAAATTTTACAATTTCGAGATTACCAACAAACATTTTCTTCGATTCTTTTGTTTTTCGGAAAGCTTAGTTGGTTCCTGAGTGATTTTGAAACTTTTACTAAGCCGTTTTTTTTTTAAATTGTTCAAAAGAATTATATTGTTAGCACCTACATTTTTATGTAAAACATTAAGATTATGTTAGCAAAATATGAAAATTCGAAAATATTTCTACCATTTTAATTTTTTCTATAATTTTTGAAACAAAATTTGTCCTAGGAAAACACATTTTTTCCCTAATAACCGATAAGACTTTGAAAGGAAATTTCCGTCCACCTTTGCATACCCGCCCACTATGATCAATTAAAGATGCAAATAAGTGTTTGGAATAATAATAATCGCAATATGGCTAGAATATAAAATCATGTAAATTCTAAATTTTATAAATTTGAGGATTAAAACAAATTTTCTGTTTTTTTCAGAAAGTTTGTTAAGTGCTTGAGTGATATCGAATTTTTACTATGCAGATTTCTCTTTCAAAAATGATCCAAGAGAATTATTTTGTTAGCACAAATTTTTATTTATAAAAATGTAAAACTTTGATTTCAAAATATTTTGCAACATGCTCACAATTTTTCAAATAACTACGTCCTATTTTGCAAAGAGCTAGAAAGAATACAAAACCACCGATGACCTTTTGAAAAACGTAAAAATGAAAGGAAATTCTTTCATAAAAATATTACATTTTAGTTTTGTCATTTTATATTTTGAACATATTTCGATTTATTGATTCCAACAAACATTTTATTTTTCAACGCAATGTATCCGCGATGCTCCTTGAATTGATGCAAGCCTTCGATTTGCGTAGTTCCGGGAATTACTTCTTGCACTCGTTCAATTCGCACTTCGTAACATAAATTGTATAATTTTGTCTGGCTACCACATATTAATAGTTTAAATAAAAGACTCAGCTCAGCTGTATTTGTAATTACAAAAATTAGTAGGATAGGTATTAGGTAAGGATATGGCAAAAGCTGTTTATTATGCGTATTATATATATATATATATATATATATATAAGCATTATGAGTTACGGAATTGAAATTTGGGGTAACAGTTGTCCCGTTGATATAATTTTTAAGACACAAAAACGAGCAATACGTGCCTCGTATTCCTTAGGCTATCTAGAATCATGTAGAAATGTTTTTATTAATAAAAAAATCTTTAGTCTCACAAATCTTTATATTTTTAAATTAGCACAATTGATGTTTAAGAAATTTCCAAAATTAATATGTAACAATGATTTTTATAATTATAATACACGATGTAACGACGAACTTCGTTTTCCTAAAGTTAATATGTCCTTAATACAAAATGGTGTCCTGTATATGGACATAACAATTTTTAATAAAAGCCTACACATATAAAGAAAACATACGTTCGAGATATTTAAAAAACATCTTAAGTTTTGGCTTCATCAAAATAGTTATTATAGTTTAAATGAATTTTTTACAAGTGATGCATCCCAGTCCGTTGCTCGGTAGGAATACTTTTCATTTGTTACAAATGGGCCTTTCCCATACAATTAGGCTTCTTTGTTTTGTACATATCTGATTTTTTCTTTTGTTTTTTCTTAATATATTATAGATACATTTGGGAAATGAATAAATAAATAATAAATAAATGTTATATAACCAGGTTGTTTACCGACAGGAGTTTATATTGATGAGAGGAGAAATATTTTGATGAAATGCGACTGGAGTAGCCAGGCCTAACTACCCCTTAGACAATTGTAGCCTGTGTCGGGTCACAAGTGAATACACCTCACAGTTTAGAAGTATATTGAAAACTATTAAATAAATACAGTCTTTATATATGATTACATGTATGTCATGTTGCTGCTTTTTGAACTCAAAACCTAATATTGTTATAGGTACAAAAACATGACGTTCGCATAATAATACTTTGATGCTTAACAATCTGACATAGTGATAGTATTAAAAATGCGGCAGTCTGCATTAACTTCCTTCTAATCGGCACATGCCGTGATCTAGTTTTTAGTCTATTTTTGCGTCCGCACTATTTCACTTGTATGTATTATCTGTAACCTCATTTACCTTGCGGTGTAGAGGCTGGTGCTTTATGCGCTGGCATCTGGCGGTACAATGCTCAACTTTCGTGCTTGAGCAGCAACCATTGTGTTAGGAGTGTGTCTTGGTGATGTGTTGTTACTCTATCTCTTAGGTCTGTGGTTATGAGTAGAGCGCAGTTAATTTGGTGCCCAATTGTGAATGGTCACACCGAGCCCGATTCCAATCGCCAAGGCTACGGAAAAATTCCGACACCCGCGGGATTCGAACCGAGGACTTGCTTAATGCAAGCCACATGGCTTCTTACTATTTCACTTAATTCCACTAAATTGTCTCATTAGTTTGTACACAATATGTGGCAGTTTTTACAGTTGATGAAAGATTTTGAAATATAAAATAGCCAGGGTGTTTCCTGAAAATTAATCGATCATAGTAGGCTCGTTGCTGGTATGCAGGTGGAAATAATTCAAATATGTAGGTAGCTTAAGGCCCATAAAAATATAGAAGCTGCTAAGCTTACATCTGTTCAAGTGAAACACACAGTATATTCTTTAAAAATGCATCCACATTTAGCAACACTTTTTTAGAATACGTGAAAGTGTTGCAGCTATCAATTCTTTGTTTATTTAGTGCTGATGATCGTGTAATTAATTAATTGATTTTTTTATTTTATTCTATCACTTGACCCCAAGCATCGACTCACCTACCCCGTGGAATACGCGTACTCCACTTTGGAAACCACTGGTCTATATGCAGTAAAGTGAGTTCGAGTTTGGACACTATTAATGTATAGGTTAATATCCTCATGTCTCAGCCAGTTTCCTAAGACGTTTTCATTTTTGTTGCAGAAGAACTCGGATGTGAAGCTAAGAAATATGAGAATACTATAACTAATCTTCCTGCAACATTATATAACTTAGTTCAAACATATTAACAGCGTGTAAGAACTACTTCAAGGGATATTGAAAAATATCAATGTAGTAGTGTGAAAGATACTGAAGATAGTAATTACAACATTTTTAAAACTTTGTGTCAAAGTTATGGTCGTATTTTATTTTTAAAGCCCTGGGAAATTTATTAGTTATTAAATGTTTTACGACAGTTGTAAATTTTACCGAAGAAATTAATGTAATACATAAAAAAAATGTTTTTAGAGCTCAAGATTACAAAAGTAAGCAGTTTATGAGTGTCACTATTTTCTGGCCGCTACAAGCTACTATCGGCTAAGATTTTAACAAGGATAAGGCAGTTTTGAAGTTTATGTTATTCAGTTCCATATTGATTTATAAAATAATGAATATCTTTTAAGATTGCGAATTCCCATTTATGAAGTCCCTTTTCACTATCGCGTAGGATGCCTCTAATCACTGTCGTGAACAGTGGCGGCTCGTGGAGAATTTTTTAATGCCAAATGAATGTATTTAAAATACAACTTCCACCCCCTCACAGGCAAACATAGATTCCGATATATCGACATCTAAATATTTCGCATAAAAGTTAGCATCAGTGAAAATTTTTTTAGGTAATGATACAAAAGGGTTATTTTATTCGTGTATTAAAGTCTTCGATTGTATTACGATAAGTTTTTTCTGCTTATAGCATTCTAAAGCACTTAGTATTTCTTCCTTCAATGAGTTTTTTTAAGTCTTAGTCCTTTTCAACATCGAGAAACATCGCTCCGCTTCGGATGTAGACATAGGTGTTGTCACTAACGCTTCTAAAAGTTTTAGAGTTTCTTGAAAAGTGTCATGCATTTCGTCTTGTAAAAGAAATTAAAACAGTGATTATAACGCTTATCACTTTTTTGCTATATCCATAAACGGTGTTGACTCCCGTGAATGAAAATTTCATCTAGTTTGTGACGACAATGATAATATTTGCTGAATAACTTCGTCTAGCACTCTCGTTTTTGTGGGGAATTGGAAAAAATGAGCAGATCCCAAATAGGTATCAAAAAATATTTGAACTCATCAATTAACTGACGCTGCACTGTTAACGATCAAGTTAATCTGATATATTTGAGCATCGAAACTAGCTCGAATGTTGGCGCGGACATGGCTCCCATTGAAAGTTAATATATCCTTCTATCTGTCTACTTACGTCCTGCCTCTGGCCCGCGCTGCAGTGTATAAACTGTCTGAAAGCTGAGGAGGCGCTTCAAGCAGACTATCGTACAATAAAAATTACTCGTACTTTGTTTAAGAATGATGAAAAATAAGTAAAAATTGAATGACTGGTTTGTTATGGCAGAGCCATGGCTCCTTGGCTTCTTAAAGCGAGCCGCCATTGGTCGTGAAATGTGCATTTGTTTACTTTGCTTTACATCATCCTCCTTGCGATTCTTCATTTCTGCTACATCATCTTTGTTTGTATCAGCGCGGAATACAAATTCGGGGCGAGATTTGAACGTGCAGCAATTGGTTCACAGGAAACCCAATCGTTTCCAGTTTCAGAGTCCATTAACGAATGTGCGAATGTGATGTTTAGTGACAGCTACTCACGATATGCTTTTGTTTCAGGTTATCAACGCGCGACGGAGGATAGTCCAGCCGATGATCGACCAGTCGAATAGAGCAGGTATGCGTGCACAAATACTTCTTTAAGAGTTTTTACCCCTGTTAAATCGTAAATCGCACTGCACCGGTTGAACGTTTACCAACGCGAACGAGCGTAACAAATATATACCTCCTAAAATTCCGAGAGTGCCACTTTAGCACATTCTCTATGCGAGGATAATTCGCTTGCTTGTATCGACGTAATAATCCGGAAGATGATGAGTGTCGTCCATTAAGCGGGTCCGGAACGAGAGCTCCGGGTGTCTTCCTCCTTCGCTCGTAAAACGAAGCACCTCCCAAGTGCTATAAAGCGCTTTAGTAACCTTTACAGCCCGGCTAGACTGCTGCTTGTACCATCGACGGACGCGATTAAACTAGACAATAGCCAATGCATCACTGCCTTCCTCCAATTGTCATTCTCTGTTTCGTTGTTTACAGAAAACCGTCAGTAATATAATAATATTTGTACCTCTTGTACCTCTAGTTGCAGCCGAGATTTATAGTAGTTAGTGTTAATTGTTTAACATAAAAACCCACATGGATAACTGATATGTCAGAATCACAATATGAAAACTATAGATATATTCAATATAAAACGCATGTTGAAAGATACGGACCAATCCCGTATAATGTTAATAATCCGTTGAAAATTACTCCTAAGTAAGAAGTCGTGTATATATACTCTCACATTATCGAGCTGTCAGTTAACTCAGTTTTCCTCGTTTGATATGCTCGACCACAATTAAATTTTATAAAATAAGCCTGTTTCGATATTATTATTTCTATGAATTATGCTGTAGCGATAATAGGCAGCTCAGTTATTTCGAAATCTAGATAGCCAACGTTAAAGGATTCATTAGTTTTGTTCGCATAAAATGTACTTTTATCAAAAAAGCCAGTGATTTCTGTGAATGGAGGCGACATCAATCAAGGTTGTCACTGGGTAATGGCGGTTGCCATGTCCGAGATGAAAGTAGAGTATTAACCGGTCCCTATATTGTTCGCTCTACCACAGATGGGTAAAATTCCGTAGACGGTCGTCGAATTCCTAACTGCTGCTTGAGTGAAATTGTTATTTCATCGGAAAAGTATTTACTTTCGTTGAAAGAGTTAATTTTATTGAGCCATAATTCGGAAACCCTGATACCGAGCCTGATAAAAGAACCCCTGGCTTGAAGGAGCAATAGGATTGTTACTGGGTTTAAGCATCTCCTTTTTACCGTCATGACCATCATTCCCTTTATCAGTTCCCCATTTAGTGTGATTATAAGCAAATCTATGTTGACAAGAAAATCATTTCGATTATAGTAGACCTCGTAATATATGCACAACTTAGTAGATCTATGTCATACTAAGAGGAGAACTGGATGATACGTGTATACAAAGAATATATATTTTGCCATTTACCTGTTGATCTATATAAACAGTATCTTTGTACTTAAATACAGTTTTTCCTATAATATAAACATATTTCACAAAATTAGTTATATACGTATATATTAGATGGTCTCTAATGAATTTGGTTTCCATTTGTACCGAGACCCGATAATTTGAAAACTTGCAACAATAAATATCCATTATCCATGGTTCAATTAACTTCTGATAATCCTTCATATAAACAGTATCCTAACTGGAAAATTACTTACGCATTTCGTATAACTTGACTTACCGTTAAAAATAGTGATAATGCATGTTCTAAGAAGGAATTGTGTAAATTTCGTACAATAGTCATTAAAGATGGAAACGGTCCCAATATTGGGCAACTTTCGCCACGATTGGTTCTTTGATACGTCATAGAGAAAAGTTGGTCGGTGGAGTATATAAGTGCTCTTTCCGGTGGTATCGATTTTCGTGTTTTCTGTTCTGCTGGAGACAGGCGAAGAGAAATTGCCAAAGCCATTGACCTACGCGGGCCGATCCATCACGCGCCGTAGACAATCGGGCAAGGAACCCTCTCTGACAGCCTTTACGATCGAGGGAGAGATTTTCACTTGCTCAAATGAAACGTCGATGCAAGGCCTGACTGGACTCGTAACTAACCCAAGTCTACCTCCTTATTTATGATATCGGCGCCTAGTGCAAAGTCGTGTTCGCGTCGCGTGCACTACGTTTCAATTAACCACTTTGGTAAGCCGGTGCAGGGCGAATTGGAGATGCTGCAGTCCCAGGACAGTGTGTGACCTTCCTAATCAGTTTTCTCTCCGCACGCAGGACCTAGTGGCGCGTACAGTCCGGACGCTACCATGGGCTACATGATGGATGGACAACAGATGATGCACCGGCCGCCCGGTGACCCCGCCTTCCACAACCAGTACGCGCACTACCCAGCGGAATACTACGGCCACCATCTGTGAGGTAAGTTACACTCTAGGTAATTATACTGTGAAGGGATAAAATCGGTATCACCTTAATTTAGCGACTAAGAGTTGATACAGGTGTTACAGGTTACAGATGGTTCTATAAGTTACTACTAAATCTATTGTAACCTACCCATACTCTGAAGAACAATTGTGGTGTAGTTAAGTTAATAAGGTTATTGTAAAATATAATTTAGATTGTGTTGCAAGATATACAGGGTGTCCCGTAAGTAGATCGACAAACTCTGATAGATTTTAAGACACCAAACTGAATAACGTTTTGAAGTTATGGAGTTAAGGTGACTAATGTGTCGTTTATGATCTTTGTTACAAAGATTAACGCGACGAAGCATGGACGCATCCGTTGAAATAGTCTAGATCAGGGGTCGGCAACCTGCGGCCCGCGGGCCGCATGCGGCCCTTTGCAACTTTTTGCGCGGCCCGCCAAAGCACCAATATAACTTCAGGAAAAATCAACAAATTAGAGCGTAAGCGTGCCGAAATGTGGCCGGTGACAAAAATGCGCGATAAACAGAAGCATAGTGGGAAACCTATTTTACTGCGCAAGTTAATCCCCACTCCCCAGCGAATACGACGTCTCGGTTAGCAAGTATAGCATTCTTTCTAGTGATGGGCATAATCGGATGATTTCAATAATCGAAATGTTCCATTTCGGAATGTTTATAAAATCGGAATATCATCCGATTATTTTACATTCCGTAAATGCAAGCAAGGGAAAACGAGCGAAATAACAACAAGCGGAAGAAAGATGAAGTGCGTGCAAATTTACGATGAGAGCACTCGCCGTCGCGCCGTAAGCCCTTATCTGCGTTGGCATATATTGTTTGGGTTTGTAGGACGGTCAGTAATAGCTATTTACGTTATTAGACCGGTAGCAACATTTTTATGGCCGCGCCAATACTTTACAGGTCGAACCGTAGGGCGAGACCTGTATGTTTGGCAAGGCCATAAGAATTCTACCGGTTGTGTATGGTATAAGATTTTTTAGGATACTGCATTGGTAACTAGCGTTTACATTGTTACAAACGAGTCCGGTAAATTTTATCTACCGGACTCGTTTGTAACTATGTAGACGCTAGTTAGCAATGCAGTATCCTAAAAAAAAATTTATGAGTTTGCGTCGCACAGTGGGATATGAGGAAATAAAATATTTTTTCAAATTATTACAGTAGTTACGTTAATAGACTTTCGGAAAATGGTAGTGATATTTTAAAGTTTAATAGCACATAAAGTACATTATAGATAGTATAAAAACAATACTTGAAGTTGAAGTCTCTAGGTGTACTATCTAATAATTAATCTACGAAATACCACTGCCATTAGTGCCATTCACGTATCATACACGTGCGCACACGGCGCGACCCGTCGGCATTCGCCAACCAGCATATAGCAGTCAAGTGAGTCAATACAACATTCCGTATTCCGTTCAGTTCAAATTGGCATTTCGTTTTCTCATTTTGTGTACCGAATAGTAAAATAATCGAATTCCGAAAGTTCCGAATTTTGTGCATCGAACAGTAAAATAATCGAATTCCGAAAAGTTCCGAAATAATAGGAACCTTCCGATTTTTTGAACAATCGGAAACTTTCCGATTATTCATTCCGGATAGGCCCATCACTAATTCTTTCATTTCGCCAGTTTGCTACTGTATGTTCATATGTGCGTTCATGTTGACAGCCGTATGACGTTTCACTACAATATTTTATATTTTTTATATGTATATATTTTATATTTACATATTTATACATATTTAATTGGAATTGTATTTTCTTTTTTTCCCTTTTAAGAATTGTAAAATTTTTGTTCTCTAACATTATTGTTATTATTGCATGTCAATAAAAAATAAATTTTTTCTATATTTATTTTTAATAATATTTATACTCGTATATGATATAAAAGCACTATTTAAGTTACATTTGAATGTGCGGCTCGCATAAAAAATTTTATTTTGAAAATGGCCCGCCGTCCGAAAAAGGTTGCCGACCCCTGGTCTAGATATACGTTACCTGTGTACAGATTGCATTGACGCTGAATCACCAAATTATTCTCGTTGACAACTGGAGTCACGTATATATTCCGTTGACAACAGGGGTCACGTATATATTCCACAGATTTAATCGAATTCTCGATGATTAAGGTCTAGAGCAGGGGTGGCGAACCAATGGCACGCGTGCCATTGATGGCACGTGGAAAAATAATTTGGGCACGGCCTTAATTAAAGAATTTTTTCCTCTACATTTGAGGTCATAGTAACAAAGTTCATTGTGAACAAGGCTACCGATGCCGGAACGGCTACAGACTGCGCGACAGAGATAGGTAGATTTCCCGCGAATTTCTGACCGAACGGATGGGAGTGAGCTACGGAGGGAGCTAGCGCGGGCGACGCGGAGGGGCGGCGAGAGGGGCGCTGTTACGCTTAGTTTGTAGTTCGCATGCAGTATTTGAAATAACTAGTTGGATTTTAGTTTAAGCATTTATTTTGTAAGTTTTCCCCTGGATCGTTAGACAACCCTATTCACATTTATTTTTAAATATTGAATAAATTTTCCTCTGCGTAGCTAGACAACCCTATTTTCATCTTGTGATAAAATTTTTCAGCAAATTACAGCTATGTTGCTGTCAATTTAGACCACTCTGCATTCTAATAGTGTTTCTAGTGGTCCTTTTCCAATTTTTGGGAGATTTTGATAACCTGAGTTGAATTGCATGTGGTAGTATTTCTCGACCTTTTCCATCCCAGCCTTTGCTTGAATAAGTTGGTTGCCCCTCGGCTTCGTGCTTCACCAGTTTAATTATAGCTTGGTTCATTTGTGAGGGAGAATTTGGAAGCAACGAAAGCCCACTGAACGTTAGAATAATTGTTTATGGTTGCAATCCTTACGATCACTATGCTCTTGCCGAATTTTGGAGCCCACTTTCGTTGTTTGCACGGCACTCCAGGCTGTCCGCCACCTCCAGGCTAGTCTTCTTCAGCTCCCGCCTTTTAGCTCGGTTATGTACCTAGGAATATGTATTTTTACCCTATTTCTACCTGGCATTATTTGATGGCACGTCATGGCCTCATTAACCATTTCTTTAGAAAAAATGGCACGTAGATCAATAAAGGTTCGCCACCCCTGGTCTAGAGACTTGTGAAGGTCAACCTCCTCTTCTAGGATATGGGGTTAAAACACTATGGAGTCACATTTGAATACTGACCTATGCCAGTATCTGCATCAAATGTTTTCAAAACAAAATCTTACTGACGCCATTGTAAACAGATTGAATAATTTTAACCTTACGATTACCATAGCACTTTTGCAGATACGGATTTACTTGCAAAAGTTGCAAATTGGTGTCCTCTACAAGCTTTCGAAGTTTGTTCGTCTACTTATGGGACACCTTTAGCATTACTAACTATATTCACTTAGTAACTAACATAACATTTTTATTGTGTTCTTGAAATGTGGTAAACAACCATATAAGGAAGTTCAACTAGTATAGTCAGCAGATTCTAGATCATTAGTTTGCAATTTCGAAATAGTAGACAGACCAGAATATAGTTAGGGTTACCTTGTATAAAATGTCATACTAGTTTTCTTTATTGTAGATTATGTTATAAGTTGCTCAATTTTATTGTGTTATCCATAGATAATAGTTCGTAATACAGTAAAGTACAGGCAAATTCGTCAGTTAATTTTCTTAAAAACCCGCATTTTTTATAACTACAATTTCGAAGTAGGTAGAACAGAATGTAGTTAGGTTTTATAGGTTCTTTACATTAACAGCATTTTTAGCTTTGTTGTTTAGTTTATGTTATAAGTTGTTCGTTACTAATTTGTTTGTTATTCACAATATTTCCTAATAGTATCAAATACTGATAAGTTGATTAATTAACAGTTTCAAAATTAGCCACAATAAAGTGAGATACTAAAAGTTAATTACAGTTAAAGTTTCTTTTTTGTCTCAAGAATTCGATCTCCAGCTATTTCAGTTTTTTGTAATTCACAGCAGCGAAACTGTCAATATTTCGAAATTTCATATGGTTATAAGTAAGCTCAGTTGCCCAAAAACAGTGTATGCAATTTTTCGTTTCGTAATTATGAATACAGTCCAATACGGAATTAAATAGCAGTAAAATTAGCATCTAGTTTTATTTCTTGATGAAATCTTGAACGAGAACCAATTGAAATATATTTTTGTACGATCGTGCAAATAGTGTTATTTATACAAGTGCAAAGAGTCGGTGATTATTGCACTTGCGTCAAGTACCACAACACTTTTGCAAGTGTTTTATACAACATTTTTACTTCCTTTTACTATAAAGGAAGTATTGGATTCACCCCAAAAATTCGAAATTGAGTTTTCAACAGATCTTCACGTTTTAGAGTCCCCTGATCCCAAAAAACATATTTTTTTTCATTGGTCTGTCTGTCTGTCTGTGTGTCTGTCTGTCTGTGTGTGTGTCTGTCTGTCTGTGAACAGAATATCTCAAAAACGAAAAGAGGTATGGCGTTGAAACTTCATATATAAGTTTTGTGTAGTATGTAGATGAGACAGCAAGCTTTTGAAGAAAATCGCATAACCGGAAGTAGGTGTTTACTCTTGTGATTTTTCAGTTTTTTTCGATTTTTTCAAAAACGGCTCTAACGATTTTTTTTAAACTTTACATTTTTACTACATTTTTAATGTGTATTGATGTGAAATAGGTGATTTTCCAGTTGAATACTTCTAAAGTGGGTTTCTTTTGTTTTTTTTTCTATTTTTCTTATTAACTCCTATTTTAAATAAAACACCCGGTATATTATTACATTTTTGAATTCACCTTAAAATTCTAGAGAAAATTTGTCTCTTCAACTAACGCTCTATTTTGTACCGTTTTTGTAGTATTTGTAATTTTTGAAAATTTTTCACAAACGGCTAAAAATTAAAAATGAAATTTTTGACTGATTACAAGAACACTGTAAAAGGAAGTTGTGTGAGTGTATCACACCAGATTTTTTTACAATAGTACAACGATGATAAAAAAATACAATTATGTTTGGGTGGAATTTAATAAAGTGATACTTTGCACTCAAAACAATAAAAGAAAATACAAAAATGTTTAATAAAGTGCTGGCAGAGTGCAATAAAATTATTGCACTGTGTGCATTAAAGTGGTACTTTTTACATTGTGTGCGTTAAAATTGCACTTTCTGCACTCAAAACGATACATGAAACTGTACTTTATTTCACTGTAGTAGAAAAAGTGTTTTTCGATTTGTTTCAGTACAGAAAATGGCCTTTTATAGCACAGTGTACGGTAACCTTTACTTTATGTACCTCTCCATATACTAATATTTGGTTTTGAATTATATTTTCTACTTAATTGTTTATAAATATTACTTCTATGGAAAGATCAATAATAATAGTGTACAAACACTAGTTGTAGAAACTGTCTTTGCTGAACTCGTAGGCTTTATACGCTCAAATAACTGTTAATACGGGGCGCGTCAAATAGTATGGCTGTTTTAAATATTTTATACTTAAATATGCTTAAAGTAGATGCTTTTTCCATTGTGTTCAAGACACCCGAGAAAATTAGCATATAAGTCGGTGAAAGATTTTTCGGGAATCTCTTCAATTCGTACTGGGATTTTTAAATTTTTGTATAATCCTTGTTTCTGTAAATACAGCTCACTGTTTGTACAAGCATAATCGTAGAAAAACGCATTTCTTACATACAAATTCTTTTAAAATACTATTTTTAGACAAAATATAACATTGCTCGTGCATTGTGACACGTAGTGGTATTATAAAAGGCCGAAAGTTCAGGCACTATTTTTTTTAATAGACAGGTGTTCAGGCACTGTAAAAGTACAAAATAGGCATTCATTTTTAAACATTTCGTAATGAACAGTAACTTATTTTACAATCGTTAAATTAGTAGTATTACATTTTATTACATGTTATTTTTAATTTTTTAAGATAAATTATGCTTTTTGCATAATGATTTGTATATGCTTTTGGAAAATTAGCTTTCTACATCTGTAGAAATAATTGGGGCAGTCAAACATAGGTCTATTGCCTCATCATTTAAAATTTCTCAGTGAATCATTTAATCCCCGCAATGTATGGTTTATTACTTCCCTACAGGTAGGTGCTGAGACCTTCAAGGGTGGGTTCAGCTCTTGTTAAGCTTTTACTACATATAAGACAGGAATGTATGTCGGTATTTACTACTCCAAAAAAACTATCGAAATTAGCTCTTTCTGGCGGTTTTCGGCATATTTAAGATATATTGCTTTAAAAGTAGAACCAAACAGGCGTTTATACTTAAAAATTGCATTTATGTAGGAAAGTCAGAGATTTTAAGCAGTTTTCCTAAATTGCGGGACTTGCAGACAAGTTAGGAAGTGCATTTTGAAAAATGTATAGCAGGAAGTTTTAGAGAATGCGAATGTGGGCATATTTTCATGGTTGATGTACTTGTGTTATGAAATACCCACGCTTAGTCTCGATGGCAGTAGCATTTTATCTATCAACTTTCTGAAATGCTTTAATTTATTGATCTTTTCCATACTTGTGATCATGTAGAACCAACAATTTGAAAGTTTGGGAAAGATGCGTCATGATTGACATCTGTAGCAACTGTATCAACCCTTGTTTAACGGCCTCGATTTGTTTACGTTTTTTTGCTAAGGTTTTGTTTCTTGTTCCAGGTCACATGTATACAACGACAATGAACATTGAAATACGCAACTTTTAAATGTGATTATTCTTTGTACAAAATGTAAATGTAGTGCCCCAGTGTTTAGTTAACGGAAAGGATTTGTACAAAAGTATTAAGTGCATAGACAACAACTCGTGCGTTGATTGTACATAAATGGTGCGAGCCGGCCCCGAAGCGGCCACGGACTCCTTAACAATGTGTATACACTGTACATGAAGACTCTGGGACAACCCGCCTTTAAGTGATGTGGTATCGTAGCTTAGATCTCTCGATGTTACCTCCTCACCAACACGCCCGTTCGACGCGACCGTTCGTTGGAAGTCGCCGTCCTTCTGCATGGGTCGAAGCCACGCTGCAACAGTCGGTCGCGACGACGTCCATCATCCTCGGTCCTTCTACTTCTGCCGAACCGACTTATTTAAAACATCTTTGCGTACAAAAATATTTCGAGGTTGTGCTGTTGTAAAAATAATAGTTGTTATATCTGTTGTGATTTTTTTGCTATTTCTTGAAAAATGACCCGACCCTTGTCCCAATACACGATATACGTAAGTTACTGAACCTAGATGTGTTATTCTCACGACACGACTAGCGTTATATCAGTACACATCAAGTATACAGAATGTCGCAAAGTCTCAGGTGGTTTCATGGCTGAACCCAGCATACCAATAGAAAATATTATCGTACATGCATTATTTATCCACATAGACTGTGCTGTATTCTTGCCATCACGGGCGGTTGACTGCCGAGTTGTGTCCAGGAGCGCGTCTTCAGCCTGCACGCGGACGTCGGCTCCAGGTAATTAGCTTCCTTAAAATGTTATTTTGTTATTTATGTTGTAAGGTTTGTGAGGTAACCATACGGAAAGCCGACGTCCGCCTGCGACTTCATTAGGACCCTTTCTACCGCCGAGTTGGTATACGAATTTGGTGATGTTATAGTCATTAAAAAATTTATATTTAATAGTTAAAAGTGCGAGAGGGTTCAACATCGTAGTACTGGCTGAATGCACTCCCGCTTGCCTTTTTTGTTGATGTCGTTACCCTGGCAAGCGGTTGCAACCGCTCGTTGGGCGCGGACAAGGCAACGCCGGCCTGACTCTTGTATACCATTTACTTACAAGACATTATAGTTTTTGAATATTTATTGCAATATATTGCCTGTGCTGTTGACGTATACTAGCCGGCGGCCTTGTCCACGAAACGTGGCCCTTGGGTCGACCCATAGCTACAGTTCGGGATGCGTAGTGCAATTTGTTATTTAATATTTGTTGGTACGCGCCGTGACCCCTCACGGACGCCGTCCGTTTTTAGTCCCGAGCTGTACGTTGGATCGGCTTGAAAGAAGCATCGTGGGCCTCTTGCAAGAGTTAAATACCTCCAGTAATAATATTGGCTGTTCGTTTTAAGTGATTTCCATCATTGTTCGCCTTATCCAATGTATACGAAACTAAATCAATACAGATCAATGAGAATATCGTACCTCTGTGTTATGTATGAGAGGAGACTTTATTGTGTTCTGCTTTTTAATGAAAGTATAATATATATATAATAATAATAATAATAAATGATCATGGGACGAGATACCTCTACACTAATTTGGTAACGCTGTGTCCTCTGTATAGTGTTTTTTGAAACGTGAGCATTAAATGCTACATCTTGTGTACTTATACTACTGTATTTATTTTTAAAATATCCTCACCCACTGAATATACTAAACACAAAGAGCAGGAATGTGTTTTTCATAAATACCAAACGCAAAACACAAACAGATATTCGAACACTAATACCTTCTACACATATACATTCGTCACAGCTGTTTAAAGATTTATACTGACCTTCTTACGTGACATGGTTATACAGAACACAGTTATAGGGCAACAATTAACATCAAGATTAAAATATGTGCACCTTAATACAAAAACAAGTGAAGATATCTAGATCTCAATAAATTCACTCCACACTTAACGGCGATGTAACAGTTTCTAAAATTAAATTAGAATATAAAAATGTGCATCAGTCTAAATAAGTTTCCGTAAGTATTAATGCATTATTTTACATCTTTAATAAACAAGATTTATTTGCAACAGTAAAATTTTACCTATTAAATATAAATAAGAAAATAAAACAAGCACTTAAGTTACGCACAGTATTTGCAATTCAAAATGTCACTTAAACTGTATATTTTGCATTTCAAATATTCTGAAACAAGGGTTTGCCCGTAAATACTTAACAAAACGTGTACAATGTAACACAACTTGAACCACTTAAATCACAAAACGCAATTCACAAACACAAAGTAATCAAATTAAGTGTTCTTAATCTCAAGTGTAATTATTAATATATTGTGCAAAGACAGATAATTTCGAGTCACAATTGATTCCAGTAGCAAGCAAGGAAAACAATATTCACGTTGGAGAAGCATGAGCTGACAGAGCAAAAGAAGTAGAGCATGTAGCAGGTAAGTTCATCAGATTTTAATGACTACTAAAATGAACCATATCAATGTAGAAGGATCCTCAATTTGGGTTTTTGCAAACACTAAAAATTTACCTCAAATTAATACATGGTAATTAATCAATTTTGAAGAAATTTCACTCAGACAATTCCACTCTTGAACTTAAGAGCTACAATTTAATGATGTTTAGGCCCGAGAGTAGAAACCTCAAGTAATGCCCGTGGTGCATACAAAGTTTTATGTCTTACCAGTGTTTCTTAATAACCTAAAAATGGATTGGAAAGCGTATATTGGATGATCAACTATTGCTGTGAACGCATTGACCCATCGAGGTACGTAATTTGTCAGAAATTTGACGATAACGATGAGTGGGCGTTATGAATTATAATGCCCCCATGAGCGGGAGTTATGAACTATAATGCCCCGGCTGTTATGAACGTATTTATATATTTCGTATCACAGGTGTAAACAACAAATAATGCACTAGTAGGACACACATTTGTTTTTATTACGACTTGTTAGTGAAGCCCTTACAATAGTTTGGAAGATGAAAATGATTGCCATGTATATTAAACGTACGCTTCTCGTATTAGAAAAAGATAACATGTCTTATCTAATTGTCACTCCTGGCATTGTGTGTCGGATATCTGACAACTCCTTTGAATAGTCAAGCAGAATTGGCGAAATTTAAGAATTACAAGCAAATTGCGCGCTACGCGCACGTGAAATAGGTTACGCGAAAGGTCGAAATCCGAGCCGAGCGCTAAGATAAGAAGAACAAAACCTAAACAAATATAAACATCTGTGAAGCCGGAACGTGAGATTTTATTTTGTGTTACAGACACACATTAAGGAAAATTATATGATAGATGTTGCAGTAATGATGAATTAAACCAACTGCTATATATCTGCTCTTTGTTTTTTCCCGACTTTTATAATATATATTATTGCTAGAAAAATTTACAAAAAGGAGTATTTTCTATTATTAGCCACGGAGCAAAATAACATTTTGGCGCCCCTTATGCTTAAACTCTCGCAGTGTGCGAAGTTAGGTATTAAAGAATGTCGGTTATTGCATGGAACGCGACTTTCGCATCGTGTTTTTTTTTTAATTGATAAGAGAAGTAGAATTTACTCACAACAAAATACAAGGAAGAAAAATAATATTTAGCCAAGTTACTTCTTCAACTTATAGGTAATTAAGTATCATTTGGAGACATAAATGAACTAAGGTAGTTTTTTAGTTTGAATTGACTAGTTTCAGTTGCAAATTACATAAATAGTATATATCTGAAAAGCTACAAATAGATTCAACAAGACAATTTTAAATCTATTATGAGAATAAAAATGTCAAAAAAATATTTAAATCTTGTTTGCATGTAATGTAAATGTTGTTGGTACATATTCTCAAATTCTTGCCGCTTGTTGTTGAAACAGTTTTACCAAATAAACATGAAAACTTACCTGAAAAGCACATAAGCTGCAGTGTAAACAGTTTAACCTATTTTGTTCAAATTGTACGTTCAGGGACGGCCTCACAACAGTTTAGCGGCGCTGGATCGTGAAAATAGCAGGCCACTTATTAATTACTGTACAGCTGTGTACACGGCTCACCGCAAACGAAACACTTTTTGAAGGTTTAAGGTCTTTGTAATTTTGAAGTATCAGAAATAGCTATTTATGTATTAAGAGCAAAACATGGGTGCTTATGGCACGTGACATGAATTGCCTATGAGGCGAATCGAGTTGGATAACATGCCAAGTGTTATATACAAATCTTTGCTACAATCCTTTTCTAAAATGTCACCTTTTTAGTTGTCATTCTTAATGAAAAAATGATATACAGTGGAACGTCTATTTAACGAAGTCGCTCAATCCAAGAAAAAAATCGTTGAACGGAAATTTCGTAAAACAAATTTATTTGAAATGTCAGAAATGTACCTAATTGCCTAAAAACTGAATTTTATTTGTATGAACAATTTATTCCTTATTTTTACATAACCGGTACTTGTTTGAAAATCGTAAATAAGGAATAACAAAAGGTGTTACTCCATTCTGAGTTCTGAGGATTAGTTATGGCAACAATATCTGGTGTCTTCTGTTAAAGCTCATAAATAAAAGACTAATCCGTTACAAATGAACTTAGTAGGGTATGGTATTCATGTCAAGTGCTGGTTATTTTAAACCTATAGAGATGGAGTTCCAAAAATTTGATTCATGACAAAAATTTCGGACAGGTTTTATAAAAATTTGCTCATATTTTACTTCGCTAATTTAAATTTTATTTCGTAAAATAGAGTAAACATCATATGGTAAATTATTCAACCGTCAGAATTCCTGTAAATAAATCGTTAAACAGACAATTTCGTAAAACGCAAGTTCGTTAAGAAGTTTCACTAATTAAAGAAGTTACTTTTTAACGTGGCCATTGGTGACGGGAAAATAATTATTTATGGAGCGGGTGTGTTATATTACAAAAATAATCAACTATAGAAGAGTTGATTCCTCGAGGCTGTCAGGCCGAGAGGGGTCTTTTCACAATAAATATATAAAAAGATAAATTTTGTATTGACAGCCATGAAAAGTCATAGTGACAAATTGGAAAGTACTAAGAGATCAAATAAATTTATAATTAGAGTCGCCTGTGGTGTTATACGTTTGGCAGTACTGAAGAGTATTGCCAGTCTATATCAAATTAAGTTCTCATTGTTATTTGACACAATCTGACACAAAACTTAACCTGCAAATCTCGAATTTGACATAGCTTGTCAGTGCTACCAACAATACAGTAGTGTGACAGGGTTTTATCTCACTAGTGGGTTATGGGTTTTTACCTCACTAGTGGGTTATGGGCCACTTTAGAGGTCTAAAATCGTTTTAATAATAGCCTTACAACTAGGAGGTAGAAGATAAAGATTTTTTTCACCCTTAGCCATTAATTTGTTACTCAACATAACCTGTTTGTCCTAATTACTTCAGGGGGTGTGAGCCTCACTAACTTCAATTAAGCGAAACCAAAGCACCCGGGCCGAAATTTTAACTCTCGACCGTATTTCGTTGTTGCGTCAGCTGCAACGGCGGATGCCACTCGCTCATCGAGGCTCCAAGTCAACATAACCTAATATATATAAAATATTGTATTACAAAATTTGAAAAAAGTTCGTAAAACATTCCAAAAATTAGTGTTTTTCCTTCTTTCATCTAAAATTCTAAACGACGAAGGAAGTATTGTAATCGTGAAAAATCACACACATGTTTCAGTGCTCCTAGACGACGAAAAATATGTTTTCTCAATTCCGTCTACCTTTCTGTCTGTCCGTCTGTCTGTCTGTCTGTCCGTCTGTCTGTCCATCTGCTAGCGGTAAAAACTATTTGTTGGAGGAAGACGATATTTCGCATGCGCATTATATGTCTGCCTGGCACGAAGCTGAATATAGTTATGTCAAATCTACAAAAGGTAAGCACCTTAAAAAATAAAACGTTGCCTATTTTTGCTTCAACTGAGGAATAGAGAAAAGTAATAATTTGCACATAGCTCAGGGCTTGATTCTTGATGAAAATGGGACCGAACAGGTACAGGATATGTTGTAAAAGAGACAAAAATTGGCAACGACCAGCGGGTAGTATATAATCTTGCCGCGATAAATGCGAGGCGTTCATTCATGGTCGAATGGGACTAGGGGCGAGTTGCGCCAGAGCTGCTGGCAAGTGTTTAAATCGCTCTCGTAGGTGATGAAATCACATTGAGTTCGAATCCCACCGCCTGCAATGTTTCTTTACATATTTATCTCACTCGTAATAATTGTTCTACTCTCTTCTCTCGTCGGACACCACTTACAACTTGTGAAAAACATCCACGTTTTGCACTTTGTTACATAAATAGCTATTATTAGACATCACCAATGGCAACATGCAATAGAAACATTAATATGAATTTTAAAATTAAAGGTAAACAGTCACTTTGGACACTAAAAACTGTGCAAAAAGTTGTTAATTTCGACCCGATCGCAAAAAAATGTTTGTATTGCTACATAAACTCAAAAATGCCATTCTCAGATTTCGGAACCTCTAAATTGTATTTCTCTGGTCTTCCTAGTACACATCTTGTTTTGCTATGAAATGTTTTTAATTTTAAATATAACATTATTTTAAAATGCGACAGTCTTTGGACAATGGGCAAATATTTAAATAATTTAACTCACTTTCACTCACTTGTATTTTATAAGAATCCCTTCTCAACGATTTGGTCATTTATTTTATTACTATGTTGGGTATTTAAGACGTATTTTTTATTGCCATCAACAACAATTCAAATGATATCACTGGAAATACTCCTTCGCCTAGTTTTCACAAATTTTAAGGTCGAACAACTTCTTTCAAAAGCTACTGTAGGCTTTGCTATCGTGTAAATTCTATTTTATAAGTATACTGTAAGAACATACTGTACAGTTCTTACAAGATTTTGAAATTTTGTAGATTTTAAAGTTGCCGCCTCTTCTTCAGAATCTTGTTCGTCATCATTTTCAATTACATAATATTGATCTTAAACGTCGGTAATTTTTTTTTAGTTTCCCCCTCTATTTGCAAAATTCGTTAGCCCATCTACACTAACATCCGTCAAACAGCTGGCGCCTGTCTAAGTTGGTAGTTTTGATACGTATATCGTCTGCAAATAAGTTTTTCGCCAGGACTGGAAAAGCTTTACAGAGAAAAATACGATTTTCCTGGTTTCTAAATTTTCTAGGAAAAACTTTTTTAAATACGCTATCTCAAAGTAGAGTATTCAGACTAACCAATATTTTTGAAAATTACAACTATTTTAATTTTTTACTGAAAAATGGGTATAGATAAAATTTAATTCCTTGATGCAATGTTATTCGTCTTTATACAGTATGTCCCCGGATTGGGTTACAAAGAGGGGAAAAAAGTTTATTTTTGACTTTAAAAAAAGTCACTGTTTATAAAAAACCCTGCTTGTTCTCAAACTAAAAATGCACTTGCCAAAATTTAAATATCTCCTTTCGTATACGGGGGAGGTTCGAAAATATGAAAATGGCTTAAGAATAAAGTACCTTATTTTTCAAAATATACAATAATGTTAATTGGAAATATTTGTTATAACATTTCTATTGAAAATTATAATTGCTTTGAGTTGCTATTGATGTTTGGATCGCGTATTATTATTTTTTTAAAGACATGAAATTTTTACCAACAACTTCGGATCACATAAATTTCAGGTTAAGTGAACGAAACTGAAATTCGACAAACACTCCTATCGTATCCGTCAATAAATTATCTTTGAAGTATCGCGTTTGGTAATTTGCAGGGTAGTGGAAGAATAAGAAAACACAGTGATAATTGTTTTTTAGAGCAGGTGGCTGTGACTTTATATTTGACACCTACTTTTAATTCTAAGCAAAATTTTCAACTAACATTTTAGCCTAGTTTGAAAAATAAGGGTGCTTTATTCTTGAGGCATTTTTATATTTTCGAACCTCCCCCTATACAAAGAGAGATATTTAAATTTTGGCAAATGCATTTTTAGTTTGAAAACAAGCAGGGTTTTTATAAAGAGTGATTTTTTTTGAGAAATCAAAAATAAACTTTTTTCTCACTTTGTAACTGTATACAGAATCCAAAAGCTAGAAATTTCCAGAAATAAAAAAAACTTCCTATATTTTGAAATGTTCAATAATAGTATATTGTCCTTAGGGACAAACATGAAGCTTTATGTTGTGAGGCTGGTAGCTTGGTTGCCGAACACAGAGTAAATTTTCATGAAAATCCATCTGTAACTTGTATGGAACATACGTACATAGGTACATACCGGGAAATGAATTTTCGCCCAGTTTGCTTCGCTCGGTCAACAAATAATAGTTAAATTATATAGAAATGTTTGATTTTTTTATTTTGTGATTAGACTGATAAAGTAGCAACAGTGGTAACTTTAAACTTGAAAATAAATTACTTTTTCTTTAGTGGCCTTTAATTTTGAATTTAAATTAATTTATATACCGGTTTGGTATTGAAATTGCTATAATTTTCAAAATTTTAATTTTAAGTTGTTTGTAGAATTTCACAGCACTTTTTGCCAGTTGCATTTTAATAGATCAATTAAAAATTAGTTTATTGGAAATTTTATAGTAATTTATTGTGTTAAGAGCATACTCAATAGATTATAGCAAGAGGGACTGTTTAATTTATCATCTTGATTATTCCCGTGGTACATCCAACGTTTTATTTTATTTTGATTATTAAAATGGACCAAATTGAAGGATTCAGTGTTTTGGGGCAAGGCAACTATGTCATCGTTGTACTACGTCTCGTTGGACAATTCGTGCAGCGTGCCATAAACATATACTTTTTTCTTTTGATACATAGATAGCTATTGCTGTACTGTTCAGAAATTTTATAGGCGCTCAAGTAATAAAATCCAAATTACGCCCACTATAGAGAGCCACTACACAAGCTTAAGGGCCCAAAATAAAATATAAATAAGTACACTATTTGAAAAATAAAGTGGTTAATTTATTTCAAATTTGGTAAGTTTATAAAGCTGATAGACCATTATTTCGCCCAAAATTTAAAGGTTTACAACGTTAGGTCCTATAGAGATGGCTAATGTGTAAATTTTACAGGTCTGTAATTACTTCTAATACGAGTAATCAGTCTGAATCGTCCATTTTTTTAAATCTTGTAGAGGGGAAGCGAGTAACAATAATAAACAAACATACCTGCAAATCTCGTTCATGACGACTGTGGTACAGCAATCCATGAGAATAAGTCATTTTAAAAATAGCAATTACATTTTTCATAATTCAAAACTTAGCGCCCGGGACGTAGGCGCCCCATTCTCTAGATCCGGTACGGCGTGAGTTCATAATTTTTAATTACACTTTCTTACAATAGTCATGTTTTGAACTACTCTATCGCTTAATGCGATCGGAAGTAGTTGTTTAAATAACATTTTACACGACTTCGTCAGGAAACGTATGAATAACGAATATCATTTCAAAGTTCTGCGTGATTGTTCTTTTTAATGACAAACGGCCATTCATTTAACAATGATTAGCGATACCTGCACCATGGAAAGACTTGGTAAGTTGTAATCTAAAGTTTGAGAGAACTCCAGCCGTATAAAACTAATTTCGTCGGTGTGTAGCTTTTGTGCTGTCTGCGTCAAGTAAAATATCAGTTAAGTTTGTTCCACGCCTTAACTTACTGTTATCGGAATTGATTACCTGTGCGGAAACTTAGCCAAGAACTTCCAACTCAAGATGCTGAGATTCCGCTGATATCTCAGACACTACTTGAGTAGACACGTCTTTCCTGTTACGAAACTGCAAATATCTCGTTCTTAATTGCTGCAATTAAAGGGTAGTTATTAGACAGGGAGTGTTGACTCGGAAAATAGTTATAGCTTTTATTGAGTGACACAACCGATCGTTATCTTCGTTTGGCATACATCAGCAATTTGTCCATTGTGGAACATTTGTTTCTGTTTTAAGTAGTGGTATTGATTTTAGAGTTTTGGTTGATATTTTGCAATTTTTTCGGATTGTTCTAGACGAAGTCAGAAACATAACTAAAGGTAAGTACCCAAAATATACAATGGAAAATTATATTGTAATGTAAAACGGTGGCATTTTGCATGCTTTGCTTAATATTTATTTGTCATTGCGTTTATTAAATTTGAAAAATCGATATAAAATATTTCTTTGCACACTTGTAATGATTAGATACTGAATATTCAACTAAGAAAATATTTCAGCTTAGAATAGATACAGTTCCGTCGTAACTATTACATTAACTATGAACAAAGTTTAAACATTTTGTAGGTGCATTAATCTTGGTAGTATTTATTGAAATGGTTTTATACTTTTAAAACTATAAATTCTTAGCGTCGAGAGCTCCAGGCATGTATTTTTATAAATCCAACAAATGAATTGAAAATAATTTCCAAAAACCTGTATACATGTTTAGTAATGACCTAACTGGGAACTTTTAAGAAACATAATTCACGCTATCTAATTTATATACAAAATGCAGATTCTAATCATATCTTTTGAATTTCTTTTCATATGCATTTTAAATGCGTATATAACTACAACTGTAACGTACTGCAATTTTCGACATTATATAATTTCATTAATGGAGTGTGGAAATAAAAAAAACATAATACAGCACACGGATGGACAAACAAATGTAGATGGTGCGTTTCAGTTCAATATACTGGGTGATTCATAATTAGTGAATCAAACTAAAATGGTAGATTACTCATGCCAAAAGGAGACAAAAAGTCTAGATAAACAAATATACTTAACCAAACGGTTACCTAGATACAGGCTGCTGCTTGTTGCAAAAGCAACATAATTATTGCGAATTATTAATAATAATAAACGGGGCTGCGCGCGCTATTGCGCGGTCTATCCTATTCAATTTACCACCATTTTTAGGCCTATTACGAAGGGCCATTCCGTTCTGTTACACACTTGTTACACAATCTCAGAAAACACAACATTTGGCCTGACAGGAAGCAGAGGGTTCTTTTGTGGAGGAAGAAATAGGGAAATACCCGTCCTCTAAACCAAGAGAAACGTTCACGTGGTTAGGTGGAAGCTCACTGCTTTCACCTAACCGTTGAAAAGCTCCAAGAGGAGCTATCGCACTACTAATTGTCGACATGATCTAAAAAAAAAACGTCAAAAAAGTCCCATACGATCAGCACATCATCGTATGTGCCTCGAGATGCCAAATTTGAAAAACCGCTGCTAAACATTTCGCCAATTTCGCCAATTTTCTAGATCAGTTCGATTATCGATCTTACATCGATTTTTCGATTCTTAATCTCATCGCTTCTGCCGAGTTATTGGTGTGACCGGTTTCATGCCAACAGAAGGCAAAAAAAGGAACAATGGTTACCATCTCTCGAGACAACATGGATGACAGCAGATCATACGAAATACACCACACAAATATCACAAAAATACACACCACGAACTAACGTGTTGAAAGGTACACATTCCAGTGCCTATATTAATGACAGTGTGGTCAATTTTGGTACTGTTTCTGATTGGTTGTTTTAACATCCCCCATTAAGAGTGGTTTCAATGTCCTATTGAATATTTTTAGCAGTGTACGCATATTTAGTTACAAAAAGTTACTAATGTCAAAATAAGACGTTGACATTTTATAAATTATCTAAAGTAGCTCAGTTACTGAACACGGCCTAAGCATCAAAATAAATATTGTATCATCATTGATGTAGACTTGTGTTATTTTATATACAAAAATAAAGTAAATACGAATGCAAAATAAATTTTAACCAAGCAATAATTTTGACTTTAGTAATATTTTGTTACTAAATGTCACTGATGACACCTTTAAAAAATGCATATGAAAATCCTGTCACAGTGTAACAAATGGAGTGAATACGGTACAGACGACTCCTGAAGTTTACACAGGTATTTGTAGTCATATTTCAATAATATTTCAGACGTTTTCAACTGAAAACCATTATTGTTAGTTTCAGTATCACCGTTTTAAAACAGTTTTTTGATAAAACCGGAGTTATTTGTAGATAAACACCCGTGCAAGTTTTAATTGATGTTAACCATCTAAAGGAGATCTGTTATCATTTGAAGAGAGAACAATTCCTTAAAATGGGGCCCTCGGGAATCCGCCCCTTTCCAAGGGGGCCCTTGGGGCTATGCCCCCCCCCAAGGGGGCCCCCGGGGCTCTGCCCCTCTTCAAGGGGGCCCTCAGGGCTTCGCCCCTCTCCAAGGAAGCCCCCGGGGCTTCGCTCCTCTCAAAGGTGGCTGTCGGGGCTTCGCCCCTCTCCAAGGGGGCTATCGGGGCTCCGCCCCTCTTCAAGAGGGCCCTTAGGGCTTCACCCCTCTCCAAGGGGGCTATCGGGGCTCCGTCCCTCTCTAAGGGGCTCACGGGGCTCCGCCCCTCTCCAAGGGGGCCCTTGGGGCTCCGCCCCCTCCAAGGGAGATCCCGGGGCTCCACCCCTTTCCAAGGGGGCTCACGGGGCCTGCCCCTTTTCAAGGAGGCCCTCAGGGCTCCGCCCCTCTCCAAGGGGGCCCCCGGGGTTCCGCTCCTCTCCAAGGGAGCTGTCGGGGCTCCTCCCCTCTCCAAGGGGACTGTCGGGACTCCGCCCCTCTTCAGGGGCCCTCAGGGCTCCGCCCCTCTCCAAGGAGGCCCTCAGGGCTCTGCCCCTCTCCAAGGGGGTCCTCAGAGCTCTGTCCCTCTCCAAGGGGCGCTCGGGGCTCCGCCCCGGTCACGAAATCGAAGCGACAGCGAAATGAATGCAAACGCAAATGGGGGACATCGCGTCTGCAATTGTCGTGACACACACGTTTGGATCGTTCTCCTTTATTTATATGACAAGGCATATCAAGTGCAGCCAAAACAAAATGAGCGTTAAATCTGATAGATATTCATCAGTCGTATGTCATTTGTATTTATAAATGTTCTAATAATCGATTTGTTTTGATTGTAAAACTGTACCTACGTTAATTACTTGATGGAGGGGTTTACTTCAGAGAAGTATGCTGATATGGTGTTTATTTACTGATATTGCGACGGTAACGCACGTGGTGCAGCTATAGGGAATACCGCCAAAGGTATCTAAACATCTATTGCTGCACTTAATATGCCTTGGTACTATTAATAATTGGAAACAATTATTTCACTTTTGCAACAGGCAACAGTCTGTATCTAGGTAACCGTTTGGTTAAGTACATATGTCCATATAGGCTTTTTATCTTCTTTTGATACAAGGAATCTAGCATTTCAGTTTGATGCACTAATTATGAATCACTCTGTATATCTGAAATATTAGCGTATCTGCAAGGTCCCAGCCAAAAAGGCCCTGCAAAATATACAATACAAATACTACTTAAAACTGAACCACACAAATGAGAACTCAAAGGTTGAGAAATGCAAGCAGATATAAATAAAACAATCAAAGGAGTTAGAAAGTATAATTTAACAATTAAATGTCTGAACAACACATGACGTAACTGAAATTCTGTCAACAAGCATCTGACGAAACAGTTAATATATGGCACATACCATGTGGTTAGAGCGTGAGTTTTGAGAGTGCATTCTCTTGTGTACCTGATTTTACATACTTGCCTATGCTGCTACCTGCGCAACAAATATTTAGGACTATTTGACATGAAAACCTATTTTTACTTGAGCACAACCTACCCAAGTATTGCTTTCAACTCCGACAATTTTTAAAAATTTAGAATGTTTGTGGCAACCCGTCAATCAATTGCAAACTCAAAATTATTTGAGAGGTTTCATGAAACTGTATAATTTTGTGAACACAGTAACCACTTTGGAGTAAAAGAAAAATTGGAAAAAGGACGAGTACCTATGTCATTCCGACTGGGTGTAATCACCAGCACGAGAAAAATGTAACTTATCAGGATTATATTTGCGCCATTTTGGGTGCCATCTTAACGCATAGACTGAAAAGCTTTTGGGAGAGACTGGTCGTTTTTATCTTTGTGTGTATTTGTCGTTTTTTATTCGCGTTACCTGTAATAGACGTTCACTAGTCGCCCAGCTATGCTGTCAGATTCGTCTAATGACAACAGTCGTGGATTGTCAAGATTGCGGTCGCGAGTTCGAATCTCGGCCCGAACATTTTTTTTTAAATTATTGAACGATGTATATCTCCCTGTTTAGTCTTCGCAATTATTAGTTCACCTTTTCTTTGCGAATACATTTTATCCTAAATCGGTATACATATGGCACGATCAAGTTAATGTTATAGGCAACGTATATAAATCAGCCCTTTTATATAATGGCTAGAAATTTTATATAATTTCGTAAAGCGCTTTAAATGCATGTCCCTTTTTCTAATGTGTGTCGTCATTAAACATAATATCCGCGAAATCGTTGTCATTATATGTATAGAACGCCTAGGCATTTCATTAAATGACTGTACAATTGCAGGAAATATATTAAATTTGATGTTGGAGGTTATGCTAATCAAACCGGTATCGCTGATTTTCACATCAGACTGTGTGTCGTTCTAAGGTATTTATATTGGTTACAGGCTTTGATCGCGTGTGTTATAGTACATATCGTTTTTGTGTATTCATTTTGTAATTGTGTGTGTGCTGTAAATATCATTATTATATTAATTTTGTAATTGATAGAGTCGGCATCAAATGCAAAAAATGTTCATTTTTTATTTAAAAAAACTGTTTACGGCAATAATTTGTGCTTGTCTGAAAACCTAGTTAACCCACATCATACACACAAAGTAAAAGTAAGTTAGAAAATGGCGTTTTTCGAAATTGTAAAAATAAATAAGTGCTCTTCTTCGGAAATCGAGCAAGATTTGAATGAATTTGTTTTATTGTGTGATAGTTTTAGCTGAACAATATCAAGGTAAGAAACAGCATTTTTTTAACTTACGTAAAAAATTAATTTTTCAATTTTTGGAATATTTTTCATATATCAAGATTTATTTCAAAAGTAATTCTTACACGATCGGTGACTTAGACACTTAGAGGATCCATTTTTGGAGGTTTGGGTGGCCGTAGATGAAGATGGCGATTAATGGCAGGCTGCATATCCTTAACACGAAAACCGTTGTTCCTAAGAGCTTTCCGAATACGGTTTAATTCAGCGTGGACATTATCGGGTTGAGGTATGGAAACAGCCTGGTGTACAAGCAAATTGATAACGGAAAGTTTTTGTGTAGGTTGATGGTAGGAATCGGCATGTGAATGGCGACCAGTGTGAGTGAGCTTACGATATACAGAATGACCAAGTTGGCCACTGGGTTGGCGAGAAGCTTGTACATCTAGGAAAGGAAGGGAGCCGTTACTTTCTATCTCCATGGTAAAGTTAAAGTCTGGATGTTGACTATTGAGATGGTTTAAGAAGATGGCTAAAGTGTGTTTACCATGTGGCCAAATAATAAAGGCAGCGTCAAACGTATCCGAATCAAACATTGGGTTTCAATTCTGAAGGTTCTAGAGCTACGATTTCGAAAGCTTCCATAAAGTAATTGGCAGCGACAGGTGAAAGAGGAGAACCCATGGCCGCGCCAGAGATTTGTTTAAAGAAGTGATCTTCCCACTGATATTCAACGAAGGTTGATTCCTCGCGCTTCAAAGCCTGATCGGCTCTATGGTCTTCCCAAAATTCATAAACAAGACATTCCCCTCAGGCCCATCGTCATCACCATAGAGTCCCCTACTTACTCAACTCATTAACAAAATACCTAACCACTATCCTCGGAAAGTTCACTAGTAAGTCTCTATCATATGTTCGCAATTTAGCCCATTTTCTTGAACTTTTATCCAATATAAGCGTTGAACCTGAATATTTTCTTGTGAGTTTCGATGTCACTTCCCTATTTGCTAAAGTTCCTATTCCCGATTCCATAGCCATAATCCGGAGTGCGAGTTGAACTGTAGTACGTGACGTATGCGTATGCGGACGACCGTCATCAGTGACTGTTCGTGCACCAGGTGATAAGATTTGCTTACGGATTTAGCATTAAACTGTGAGTCTTAATCTGGCATGATATTCTTTACTAATAAACTTACGTTGCAATCTGAAACAACACTCAACCAGAATTCCACAAATAAAGCGTCTCACACAACCGAAGAACCAACTAAACCAAAAATCCCACCGATATTCCTACTTAAAGGCACCCACCATCAAAAGATAATGAAAGACCTAAAAGCAGTAATTAAAAATGAAAACTTCACCACATTATACAAAGGAACCCAATTAAGAATCAATTTAAACAGCTCTGATGATTATAGAGCCTTAACCAAATATTATGAGGATAAAAAGGTGAACTATTACACTTATCATTCCGCTGAAAACACCAATATCTCAGCAATTATAAGAAATGTACCTATTTCAATCTCTGAGGAAGAAATCTCTTCAGAACTACAACAATTTATTACAATACCCAGTAATCAAAACAACTAGATTACTAAATAGCAAAAAAGTACCGATGCCGCTAGTGGCAATCGAGCTATCAAAAACTGATAAGGCCAACGATATTTTTAGCCTAAACAAACTTCTACACTGCGTAGTGACCGTGGAACCACGAAGAAAAACAGCGAAACACCACAATGCACAAATTTCCAACGAGTTGGCCACACTGCCACACTAAAAACTACTGTCACTTACCACCGCGTTGCGTAAAATGCACAGAACATCACCACTACAAAGAGTGCCAATAAACAAAAGACATCAAACCCAGTTGCGTAAACTGTGGAGCAGATCACAAGGCCAACTATAGAGGCTGCACATACATCAAGTTCACTAGAAATACTTTCTTCCACAATCAACAACCGCAACATACCCCTAAAATCTACCCTACTAATCCCAACGCCCTTATTGCAGCAAATATTACATCCAACCCAACATATGCCAACATCTTAGCCAACAACTATACAAATCCCAACTTAATAAACAACAATCAACATCCAACTCTGCCAGTTCAACGTCAAATATCTTTCAGACCATCCTACAAATGTTAACTCCCAACAAATCAAGAATTGTATCCTGTCAATAATCCCAATGCTCCTCAATGGCGGCAAATGAACAAAATTTAATACACAAGTTAACACTAGTTAATTGGAATGCCGATGGCTTAAAAAATCAAAGGTCTACCTTTATCTCATTTCTCGCAAGGCCTGATACTGATATTGCATGGGTAACGGAAACGCATTTGGTCAACAACGAGCAACTAACAATCCAAGGATACACGATATACAGAAAAGATAGAGAATCGGCAGTTGGATGGGGCGGTGCAGCGATACTAGTTAAACGAAACCTTCACATAATACCGGTAGATATTAATAATACCACAAAATACAAGCTAGCGCAGTAAAAATTAGCTTAAAAAATAACAGCACACTATAACTTGTTTGCGGCAAATCACCTAACAGTCAACTCGTCCGTGAAGAACTAGAAAACATCTTTAGCACCCCAAAACCAACACTACTTACTACTGGGAGATTTAAATTGTAAACATACAAACTGGGGCTGCAGAAAAACCAACCCTAACGGTATCAAACTTCGCCTCCCAACTTGCATTACACATCTCGGCACCAACCGACTACACATACGTTCCTTACAGAGCTGACCACATGCCTGACATTTTAGATATCACTCTTCACAAAAACCTAACTTCACCAATTACCTAAACAGTTCTGAAAGAACTGGATTCAGATCAATTACCGGTAATTGTGACTTTTCACAACGCTGTCCAAAATTACCCTAAAATTCCTAGGCTAATAAATGGACCAATAAATTGGGATCAATTCAAAAAATCATTGAACACTCTGCTGTCCTGCCCAACAAATATCATCTCGCAGATGGATATTAATAATGCAATAGAAACCTTCAAACACGCACTCAACCAAGTAGTACATAACGCCACTATCATATACCGGCAACACAGACCCCCAAATTATCTCCATCCACCAACAGCCATATTCAATTTAATTAAAGAAAAACACAGAGTACGAAGATTATGGCAAAGAACCTGTGATCCGTTAACTAAAGGACGACTAAATCAACTAATCCGAGAGATCAAAGAAAAACTGGAGAAACACAGATTTGAATCATACAATAAATATGTAGAAAATGTAAACCATGATGATTCAGGCATTTGGAGGGCAACCAGGAAGATTTTAAATCAACCACTAATAATCCCTACCCTTCGAGTGAATGATCAAGTGTTTTCAGAAGACAAAGACAAAATCGGAGTATTTACCAACCACCTAGAAGAAGTTTTCACTACCACCATATACCATAATATAGAACAAGCCCAATAGATCGCCACCGAAGTCAATAACAACTCCAATAGCAATATAATTATCACAGACCCAACGTCACCTACAGAAATCAAACAATATACGTATTAAAAAATTCAAAATCAACAAAGCTCCAGAAAATGACATGGTACCAAACATAATTCTGAAAAACCTGCCGGCAAAATCAATATCCTTCCTAACGGCAATATTTAACGCATGCTTAAGGGCAGGCTACTGTCCAGAGGCCTGGAGACAATCTCTAATTCTAATGTTCTCCAAACCCGGGAAAAATACAGTGATCCGACCTCATACCGACCGATAAGTCTACTTTCAGCTCTTTCCAAACTGCTGGAACGAATTACTCACCACCGCCTAACCAAATTTATAGAGGATAAAAATTTAATACCCCCATCACAGTTTGGTTTTAAAAGGGCCCACTCCACCAACCACCAGATATTAAGAAATAATCGAAAGAGGGCTTGAAAACAACACATACGCTCATCACACTCATCGATGTAGCACAGAATGTTGATCGAGTCTGGATCAATGGACTACTCTACAAAATGCTAAGGATGCAAATTCCAACATACCTTTACCAAATTATTCAAGCATTTCTAACCAACCGAACACTCCAGGTGAGAATAGGTTCATTCACCACAACAATCAAACAAGCTCACGCGGGTGTTCCACAGGGATCTATATTGGGTCCAATTCTTTTCAATATATTTATGTCAGACATCCCAGCATACCTAAAGTACACCTAGCCTTGTACGCCGATGATACGGCCATTATTACGCAGGATAGTGACATTCACCGAGGAGCACATAAACTACAAGAAGGGGTGGATCAAGTAAGTAATTGGTTTAAAAAGTGGTGCATAAAAATAAACCCCAATAAATGCGAATCCAAAATTTGTACCCTCCGTAGACCAGCAGGCCCAGCAAGAATAAGGATTAATAACATACCAATTGAATGGAATCCTAAAGATAGAGCCATACGATACCTTGGAATTTATTTGGATCGTAAACTAAACTGTCACAATTCTACGCGAGACTGGGAATGTTATACTCCATTCTCAACAACAAGTCTACACTTAAAATCAAATGTGGAAGATTACTTTACACAACCATAATTCCACCGATACTCACCTATGGTTGCAGCATCTGGAGTGCTACATCCAAAACCAACATAAACACGCTGCAAGTCTTACAAAAGAAGGTGCTGCGCACCATAACCAATGCGGAATGGTACGTCAGGAACTCCCAGTTGCACAGAGAAAGAGGCATCTCCATCATACAGAAATTCATTACCAAAACCTCAAAAACCTTTTATAACAACCTTGACCACTGCAGTGCTGCAGTATTTTATCAGCTAGGTACTAGATTAATACATACCAGGCTAAAAAGGAAGCTACCCAGGGATCTCTTATCCAGCGATAGCGAATAATGAAAATCCACCTTACCGAACAAATAAAAACATTCGTGTAAATAGTACTCCATAAACATAAGTGCAAATATAAACCAGTGCAACAATAAAAACTAGTGATGGAGGTCTACTGGTCCTCTATAGGCATATAGTGACAAACTTTATTGAACACTACCATGAATA
>CALNHX010010817.1:0-37091 GCA_940337035.1 Agriotes lineatus | reverse complement strand
AGTGGTTCTCAACAGTTTGGACCAGACCCTGATGTAAATTATTTTTCCATAAACGATTAATTTTTAGTGAAACGTACTTCTACTGTCAGTATATACCCATTTAATTTAATGACCATACTCATGAATCACCCTGTATTATTTAGTGGATAAATACAAAATTTGTTTTGAAGAGTATAATAACCTTACGTATTTGTTTTAAATGGTGTATTATTTATGTGAGAAATGTTATTTTTGCATACGTATACCATTAGTTAAGAATATTTGGTAGCATTTTATATGTGTAGTTGCACATCAAATAAATATTTTTCGATATATATATATTTTAAAGCATCAGCCTCTACACCGCAAGGTAAAATGAGGTTGTCGGTAATATCGTACATACATACATTTTTTTATTGTGTTACAGCCAACAGCTAACTTAGGTGCCTATATTATGGTTTATTCAAATCTTAGTTTAATTGTGGAAATTCTACTAATGACTACTAGTTACTGCCGCCAATAACAAAAAAATTAAAAAAATAAATAAATAAGTTACTGATGAAGAGATGTAATACATACTACTCAATGTTTCCTAAAATATGCAGCAAATTGATGCTTAAAAATACGAATATAATTTTTTAATCTTTAAAAACAATTTAACATTTTACACCAATTTTCATATTTTATTTGTGGACTACCAAGTAAATATTTTTTATATGTACTTATATAGAAACATAGCAAGCAGATACATTACCTGTCTAAGAAATATTCCAACTATTTACTTTTAGGCGCCTGCGCCTGAGGCAAATTCAGTGCAAGTCTCCGTATCTCCGTTACTCCTATTACTAGCATCCTTTATCTAATAGACGTGTCTGTCTGGGACGCAGTTTTGTCTGTCTGGGACGCCGTTTTGTCTGTCCGGGACGCTGTTTCAGCAGCCAAACCGTAAGAGATAGAGAAAAAAGTTATGGAAGTTATATGTTTGGAATGGTCATGTCAGGTCAGGAACCGAATTTCAGTCACGTGACACTTCCGGTTTTCGAGAAATCACAAAAACTGCCGTTTTTCAAATAGAACGCGTATTAAATAAAAACTGTTTCAGCAGCCAAACGGAGCTGCGACCCTCTGCGCCTTAAAACGTCGATTGGTTAGGCAACCACTTTGACAGCTTCCAGAATGTTCCGATGCCCTCTGCGCGTTCAAATCTCAATCAGTTAGGCAACCACTTTGACACCTTCCAGGTCTGGGTACAGTTTTTATTTAATACGCGTTCTATTTGAAAAACGGTCTTTTTTGTTTTTTTAAATGAGACATTTGTCTCACTGGACTGCTAGTTTGTACCTAATCTCTGATAAACATCTAGTCGCATCTGCTTTGCAAAAGGTGTTGCCTATTTTTAAATTATCTGCTAAATTGAAACCTTTTAATTTCAACGCTTTTAATTAACCGCCTTGGGGTTTCTTGGTATTTAGTCACGGATGCTATACATCTTTGAAGGCACCCACAAAACCAAAATCCAAAAATTGGTAGTGATAAACGTACATTCGACGCTAGGTACTTTATCCAAAATTAATTTTATATCGTGTTCTGATACATTGTTCAGGACATTGTTATAAAGTATGGTCCACTGACAAAGATTGGTCAACTATGATATCTTTCTTCTTTCCATACCCCTTCTTCCTTCAATTTTACCATTTAATACCAACAACCGTAATAAATATTTCGGTCCATACATTAAGTATCCGAAGCATCGCAATACTTTTGACATTTAATAGCTATCATGTTCTCTGCCACTATTCATAATTCTTAATGGTACTCTCTTATTTCATATTTTAGCAGTCCACGGAATCTTTAGGAGCCGGGTCAGGACACTTGGGAGAAACAGACGTGTAGTCGAGTAGGCGGGCGTTTTTTACATAAGGGTAGTCAATTAAGGTGTTATCTTAAAATCGATTAGTGCCGGATATGCTGATTACTTTCTCATCGTATTGCGACGAATTGTTATGTTCTGCCGTTTGTGTATAGGTATTTCGACGAACTTCAGGGTCACTAAGCGAATTCTTGACTATTCTTGACTTCAATTTCCTTTTGACTCTGTGCGTGTGTCGTTAGTGGAAAGCACCTTCGTTGTCATCCTGCTGTTTGCCCAGTAACCAGTCGCCACTGGGCGTCTTTCAAATGAGAATTGTTTGTACTCACGTGCTCGGCAGGCCAACAAGTAGATAAAAGACACATTCCGCGTGGCGGAGAAGATGCAAGCTGATTACCAGGTTAGAAATGTATGATTTTAGTAGACTGAGTTTCAATATTGTGAGATGGTCTTTTAATATCCAATGTCAATATTCATTAAATCTGTGTCAATATAAATAATTAATAATTATCGCAATTTGTGCTATTACGCAAAACACAATTAAATGAAGCAGCCTTCTCCGGGCTGTAAACTTGTTGTACTACTAAGCTGGCGATTGCTGGTGTAATGAAGAATTTTGAATTAGACTGTAAACAGTAAAGTCACTTATGGTGCAGATATTTTTGAAGTTTTATGTGTAGAAGCGCCTTTATCATTGTATTTTGCGTGTGTAATAAATCAACTTAAATAAGTTATCAGTGTGTTTTATTTGTATTTTTCTGTAAAGCAAATTACAGGCCGTGTTCAAAGTAGAGCAAAATTAGAATTAATAGGTATTTCAGGTGACGTGTTAAAAGTAAGTATTTTATATGTAGCATCTGCCGATGCATCATCTCCAAACAAAAACTGTTTACCCACATTTCGTGCTCTGAGTGGATCTACAATAATTGTTTAAATTTTAAAATACGGATCACGTGGCGCCCTGATATCTAATAGCTATTTATGCAACAAGTGCTAAAAGTCGACGTTTATGCACGCGTTGCATACAATATTTTATCTACTCCAGTGGGATAAGTAACGCATTACGTCACTCATTTGACACTATTTCAGTTACGTAATGAAGCTCATTACACCACTCAGTTATGTAATGGTTTCATTACGCAACTGAGTTGTGTAATGACTTCATTACGTAACTGAAATAGTGTCAAATGAATGACATAATGACATTTGCCTACTAAAATAGTTTTGAAAATGACAGATCTGACATTTCTCTTAATGCACTTTTCTCAATTTTAGGCAGTCGTAGATAAAATTTTGTACAATACATGTGTGATAATGCATCATTAATAAACTTGTGTGCTTACATAACTCGTGCTACGCACTCGTTTGTAACTTACACACACGTATATTAATGATACTGTTATCCCACTTGTATAGTAAATAACTATTATCTACGACTTTAATTTTACCGTTATTAATCCATAAATATCGATTTAACAAAGGTTAGCATCTGCGACACTTTTAATTTATGTCATAATAAACAGTAGGCCACGAGCGGGTGAATTTTTGCGAAGCCAGTGCTGTCAAGGTCAGTTACGAAATGTAATTATTAATACTCCACATCTGAGTGTATTCATTACATAACGCTTTAATTATTTCAAAAACACTTTAACTGTAACGCAAGAAGCAACTAGAATAACTTTACAACTTCACTCCCAGTTCGAAATTGTAGTTTTATAACCTCACTTCACTTTTAACACTAGAGCTAAAAGTAAACAGCTGATTTCTTTAACCACGGTAAACTATAAAACGTCACTTTTAGTAAAACAAGCTAGCGCTAAAAGGCCTACTTTTAGTAGTGGTCGTAGATAAATTATATTTCTTATTTTGAGCTAGTGCACAATTACGTGCTATATTGATTTACTATTATTCAACTCGAGTATTATTTCACTAATTAACATTGTCGTAATCTCGTATTTACTCTGTAACCATTTATTTAAGCTATTCCACTAGAATTTCGTCAGGTCTAGGTGAGTTGAGATTTTCAGCCTGTTTAATAGCTTTTTCTACTTCAGCTCTAAGAATTTATAAACCAGTTTCCAGTTTTAGCTCTTCCCTGCCATCATCGAAAAATTGTTTGATATTCTTTTAATTCCTTCACATTACTGAACGTTTCGAGTAGCAATTTTTCTTCTTAACTTTTAAGAAAGTATGGTGTACCATGGCGTCGATACCAATCATTGTTTTATTTTTTTGCAGGTCTTGAATTTATCGTGTCTGCGTTCTAGTTTTTGATTTCTGCACATAGTCGTTGCAAACAGTTCTCTCTATCTTGCTTAATTGCTTTTCGAATTTGTCTGTGAATTATTTCGGATTCTATTTTACTTTTTCTTCTATTCGTCTAGTCCTATAGTTCGAGCTTTTCTGGTATCATCTATTCTTGCTTGACTTTTCGTATTGTTCTGTTTTGCTATTTTCTATGTTTTCTTGTCCTTCGTTAAAATTTATCTTGTTGAGTTTCGCATTCATTCATTTCATGAAACACTGTCTTATTTCATCTGTAATAAATCTTGAAATTTTAATTAAGTTACATGTATGATGATCAATGTATTCGCAGCCTAACATGTAAAGAAACACACAAGATGCTTGAATCAACATTTATTTTTCAACGTAATCACTCTGAACAACAATATAATTTTCTAAACGATGCTCAACCACAGCAATTTCCTGCAAGCAGAGATTTCATTCAGTCGACATCAATATTGGATCGACACATTCAGGTGCATCTTTAGAAGATTATCTTCCATGCTTAAATTCGGTTGACCACTTTCTGTAAAAAAGGACAGACTCACCTTATGTAAATACCGGTAGATTTCAGGAGGCGTCATTCTTTTTGAACAATTAATTATTTACTTGACGAATTTCGTCATTTTTACGGTACCTAACACGTATTGCTTTACAAAACAATGAAGTGCAGAGCAACCAACAGACGGTAACCATTACATTTTAACGGGTGTTACTAAAAAAGACTGTTGTGTCAAATGACGGATATATTTTTTTAAATGTCTATGCCTTTTAGGTTAGGCCACGAACTCATTGATCAATCTTCGTCATTCAGTCAAGAACCAGCCAGCGAAGCAGTCAAAGAATCAAGAAATTCGGCAATTGCCGATCAGTCTTGCTCTAGCCATGACCTTCTTCAAACATTGATAGTCACGATAAAGGGAATTAATTGTAAGCGGTGGACGAGAGCAATAAATTATAGACATTGGATCTCAGAAATCTGACATTTGAAAAGTGTTGCTGAAGAGTTAGAATTTCGATTGTATCTTCAGAGTCAGTAGCTTTTTATTCAATTAAATCTGGGAAGCAGAACTTCCAGAAATATAATGTGACTGTAAACAGTGAGAATGATAATTTTGTGCAAAGTTCCAAGCTTTTGACCAACCGGTTATTTCGGGAAATATTTCTCGTGTGAGGAGAGAACCGCGGTTCCAAGAATTGAAAAGCAAGAAACTTTGGATTTCTGACCTTGGAAATGATTGTCCTGAAATTGAAATTTTGATTGGAGCGAATGTGGCAGTCACATTATGGACTGACGTGACGTGTCCATCATTTGAAGAGTGGACTTGTGGCTGTTGAAACAAGATTGGGGAATTGAGATGGACCTTAATGGGAAAAATTCCTTCTGCGAAACGTGAGAGCTGCTTGTCACTGATTGTGTCGTCTCTTCTAACCCCAGAATCGCCAATTACCAGTCTTTGAACTTTAGCTACAATTGGTATTAGGGATGGTGTTCGTGAACTATGATGGCCGGTACGAAATTAGTTTACAATAAATTGAAGGTCATGCAGAATTGAAGGAAACTAGATGAATGGCGGAGAAGAGATTCATTTCTGCAGGAGAAAGTTATTGAGGAAATACAAGCAAAAGAATCGGTTGATTATGGATGGTATTTACCTCACCGCCTTCTCTTCAAACCCTAGAGCGCAACAAAAGTCAGACCTGCATTTGATGCATCAACCTGGAGAAAAAATACCCCGTACTTGAATGATTGCCTGAAGAAAGGACCTAGTTTGCTTGAACTCATCTCATTAATGTTATTGAGATTTCAGGAGAAAATAATTGGCATCTTCTCTGACATTCGCAAGGATTTTCTTCAAAATTCAGTCAAGAAAAGCGATTGCAGGTTTTTGAAATCTCTATGATGAAAGGGTGATGAGGATTGGAAGTTAAAAGTTTATCGGTATCGCCGTGTTGTGTGAGGAGTAAACTGTAATTTCTTTCTGCCTGGAGCAGTGATTGAATGCCATTTGGAAAAGGCTCCACCAGAATTGAGGAAAAGTGCAGTAATATTGTGGACAATTGTATGACATCTGTATAGCTACCGTCAGAATGAGTTAAATTGTTTTATGAAAGAAGCAACAAAACATGTGGAAACATTTATTTCAAGGTGGAAGTGATACTTATCAAGTACTTGGTTTCCATTGGGACACGGAAGCGCATGTGCCCGAAATCAGTGTTTGATCTCATTGGATTTACACATCCTACAATTGGAAGCGTTCAGACACCTTTTCCTGTAGACGACCTTGTGGGATGTTTCAATGTTTGAGATTATTGGTGTTGACCTTGCTAGACGCCTATTTTTGAGAAAGGAGATTGTTTTCTCAACTTATGCATGTACAGTGCTGTACACTTAGAATTGGTGAATTTCTTGTCGATGGATGCATTCCTACAGACTTTTAGACGACTTGTGGCAAGAAGACCTCCATTATCTACAGCGACAATAAACGAATTTTGTTGAAGCAATTTGTTTAAGTATATCCATTGGAAAGTGATCGAATCTGCCTCATCTGATCAAAGGATCCACTCACTGCTGCATGGTGGGGAAATTGGTGGGAGCGATTAGTAAAGATTTTGAAGTAATGGTTGAGACGAGTGTGAGATTGTGAAGCTGTGATTAATTCAAGACTGTTGATCTACGTTTCTGGAGACCTTGACGATTTGATTCCTTTGACACATGCAATATTTTTGCAAGAATCCCGCCAGGTGAGAGTTACGGAATTAGATCATTTAGTTAATAAGAACGCTGAAAGAGATTCATCTATCGTCAACAAATCAAAGAAAACGTTTTCGGTAGAATATTTGAGTCAATTAGTGGATCGCAGATCGGACAAAGAAGACTCAAGAGTTGTGGTTGTGTGGAACTTTGGAATAGTAGGAAATGACAGCACTAAGAGAACAGAATGGCCCATAGCTAAAATTATGAAGATATTCCCTAGCAAACGTGAAAAGCTTCGTGTAGCTGTAGTGATGACCTCAAATGGAGAATTGTTAAGATTGATTCAGCGATTGTATCATTTGGAAATCTCAGCAGCAGCAGATTAGATTGTTATCAATGAGAGGTTAAAAAGATTGGAAGATAACAAATATGTCGTTCAAGTTGAAGACAAGATTATCAGTGATAGAATAAAGTCCATCCACACAAGTTCCGAACGAGAAGTAAAATGATTGCAAATGCAAATTAAATAGAGTAAGGTCACCTAGGTAAAAACGTGTGCTGTGTTTGCTTCTCTACCTGTCTGCGTCACGATTTCATCGGCACCACCCGGGCGCAGTTCGTTTGTGATCGGCTGTGTCGTGCCACGTCCTTTATACTGCAACTATAACGCGCGTAGCCAGCCTACGTCTGGCTGCGTGTAGCAGGGCCACGTGCTTACGGTCGGCATGTGCGCTTACAGAAACCTGCGCTTATAGAAACCGATATAGCAAGCGCGCGTGTAGTAGTAGTAGTATGCAGGCCCTTCATGCTGCGTGTGCCGGCGCCACTTGTGCTTACGGTCTGGACGGCCGGCGGCATCGGCTCTTATAATATAAGATGAGCAAGTAGGTAAAGTATTGTACTGTATTAGTCTAGCAGATATAGCGTCTGACGAACAACCGGATTGCCCTTGGTAGCTCGGGTTCAAATACTACTAGTTGCATTGTTTATTTTAATTAACACAATTCGCATTGTTAAGTGTTTTGTATTACTGTTTTAATGTTATTAGCAACATTAAAATATGTGTTTACCTATTTGATACAATTTTGAACACTCTTTAGCCGCAATTCGGTTTAACAAAGGTTTTTATGTATAATTTAATTTTAAAAATGCAAAAATTATTTTAATTAGAATGAGACCACTTATGTGGTCAGTTTATTATAAATCAGGCTGACAGAATGGTGGAATTAGTCAAACAATGTTATGTTATGAGTGTGAGAAAATTACGAACACCGCAAATTCAATAAAAACATTTATCAAACAACACGTACCGAGAGCCAACCTCTCCCGCTTACAGTTCATTAAATTCTAAAAATTTTATATGTATCAGTTAACAGGAAACCACTGACCATTTGGCACATCTGGTTCAAATCCAACAAAGACTTGTTCTACAACAAAAGACACCCAACCCTCCGCATTTAAGGCTAACAGCTGAGTTGTTTATGGGCCTCTACTACTGTACGCACAAAAATTCCATTGTACACAATACAGGCGCTCATAATACAAAAATTAGTTATGAGCTCGGTCTTCCTGTATACCTGCTTCGTCTAGAAGCCTACAATAACTGACAAAAACTTTACGACCGTTAACGCTACAATCAATATTACACACAAAGCCTATGCTAATTCCTTATAAAACAAAATTATCTATTTACTAACTAAATTTTAATCTATCTATCCCTATTATTCCTTTATACAGGCGGTCGCTTTGTTGTTCCCCTCCAATATCTTGAACCAAGTATCTATCGTGGCTCATGGCCAACCGGTTTGACTATCTCATACGGTCCACGATATTTAGGCATTAATTTAAGACTTTCCCCACTCGATGACGTTTCCGCTCGAACAAATACCAAATCTCCGGCCGTTAATTTTGGCGCGTCCCGCCTATGTTGGTCAAACTGTTGTTTAATTTTCTCCGAACTTGCATCCAACAATTATGCTACCGTTTTATCAATCTGGTCGTAAGTCCCTAACGCTGCATTAACTTTTATGATCTCATTGGTTAGTGGATCGGCATCAAAACCCGTATTACGATACGCTCTTACCAAACTAAAAGGCGTTCTTCGCGTAACTTTGTGCACCGCGTTATTGAGTGCCCACTGTACCTCTGCTAGTTTGCAATCCCAATCGTATCGTAGGTGAAGCTATACATAGCTATTTTGATATGTTGAATTTCATACACCCTACAAAAATCTTCAAAAATTTTGGTTGTAAACGCGGTTCCACGATCCGTAATAAGTCTTTCCGGCCTTCCATAATGCATAATATTTTCTTTAACGAATTCGACAGTATGCTCAGCTGCAGGGCCGGCGTCACACTTTGAGCCCGAGTGGGTAGTAAGGTGGGGTGGGGGGGGGGGGAGTTTCAAGTGATTTTTCACAATACACTCATATGAAGGGATGAGGGATACAAGGTTACGATCAAAAATTGATAAAAATATACTGTGAGATGTCACAAAGTTCAATTTATTTGCTTTCATTTAAAGATACAAATACATCACACAAATTTTAGGTTTTGTTCGAAAGTTTCGAGGGAGTAATTACCCACACGGATATTTTCGAGTGGGTAGTACTACCCATACTACCCCCGTCAACCGCCGGCCCTGCTCAGCCGTCGTGTCCAGCGTCATTTTCAATACGGAATATTCGCTGTAGCCAACTACAGCAACGACCATGTATCTATTACCACGTTCACTTAGAACAAAAGGCCCGATGTGATCTACATATATATACTGCCTGAAAAGGCACCTGATCTTTGTCTAAAGGATGAAGATAACCTACTTGTTTCCCCGTCTGCGTTTTATAATATAGACAATTAATACACCTCTGCACGTACTCCTTGACCATTTGGCCTATTTTCGGGAAATAGTAATTCTCTTTGATCATATCCAGGGTTTTGTCAATATCCAAATGTGATAGCACCGTATGTGTCCCACTTATAATTATTTCTTGTCGGAGTTCTAGAAGCACATACAACCTCCACCGGTTATTCTTTACTCGGTACAGGCGACCCTTACATAAAGTAAACCTGTCATGTATGTTCTTATCTCCGACTTCTTATTTTCCTACCAAGTCTTTACATTCAGAGCAAGCTCCGTATTTATATGAATCCGCATCAATTCAGGTAACTCGTTAATTTCTATTTCCTTGGGTGCATCTGTGACTTGATTTTGACTGCCCCGCTGGTATTCAATCGAGTACATACTCGGCTAATTTTGTGAACCATCTGCCAATTCTCGTATTTAAATCCCGTTTATTTGCGAGTAATTTAAGGCTATTACAATCGGTCTTAATAACAAAATGAATTCCAATCAAGTACACCCGAAAACGTTCAAGTGACCCAGCGATCGCTAGGCACTCCAACTCGTACGAATGATATTTTGCTTCTTCAGGAGTAGTCTTGCGGCCATAGAAACTAATCGGCCTTAAACTATCCGTCTGAAGCTCGGTGTATGCTGCTGGATTGTAAACACATAAAATTGCTTTACTCACCAGATAGGCGTTTCAAACGACCTTTGTTCAAGCGCAGTGGATTTTGTGGAACGGTATCCATGGTGTTAGTGACTGGGATGAGCCCCTGATTGTCGATCTTCCACCCCCAATCTGTAGGGTGTTTATTAGACCCCTCCCACTTGTGAAGTTGGTGGTAAGTTCTATAGAATGCTGGTTTGCTGCGTCGTCTGTTGTTGGCAAACGAGGAAGATTAACCTGTGTGTTGCTTGCTGACTTTAGGAAAGGCTGGTAGCTAGGCTATTCAAAGTGTCCTTCTTTATATCACCCTCGTAAAGATCCACGAAGCATTTTTCCCCGGCTTTGGCTATAGCCTCATGAGTGGAACCTGTCTGCAGGAAAACTGCAGGTAGACGTTCGTTGCAGCTGAGCCCAAACCATAGAGGAAGACCAGGAGGTTCACGTCTTCTCCAATAACGATAACACTTTTAGATAGTCCTGTACCAATGTTGTCCCGATCAGCGTAATACACAAACAGCTCAGTTTTCACAGGAGTGAAATTGAAATAGTTAATTATTCGTACATTAAGGTTAAGCTTGCTTAGTACAAGAACAATACTAATGTTTAATGGTTGCTGACTTTTTGATTACCAAGTACCAAAGTAACACTTACCACTGTAAAACTGCCATCGACTTAATTTCCGTTTGTGGAAAACGAAATAAGAAGTAAAAAAGTTTTCCCCTTCAAAACTTTGTTTAAAAAATAAAATTGGGTCAATTTCTACTTCCTTTTACAATAAAGCTTCCTTTATTGGATTCACTCCAAAAATTCGAAATTGAGTTTTCAAGAGATGTTCACGTTTTCGAGTCCCCTGAACCCAAAAAACATGTTTTTGTTCATTGGTCTGTCTGCCTGTGTGTCTGTCTGTCTGTCTGTGAACAATATCTCAAAAAGAAAAGAAGTATGGCGTTGAAACTTCATATATAAGTTTTGTATACTATCTAGCGACCGCAAGCTTTTGGAGAAAATCGCATAACCGCAAGTATGGGGCTTACCAGTGGCGTAACTATGGGGGGTGATATGGGTGTCGGAACACCCCCCAGACGCTTTAGGAATAACTAAAATTCGTCTTAAACAAAAAAATCTAAAATTGCATTTTAGTAATGTAGAATTGAATTTGAGATTGGAGAATAATGAGCTAAAATTGTTTTTTAATTCAGTTACTAAAATACATTTTGAAAAGTAATTTTTCAAAGAGAGGTTACTGTTAGTCAAATTAACACATTAAAATGTTTATCAAAAATTGTAACATTTCGCTGGCAGTTCCAGCTTTTTCAGACATTTAAAAAAATTAATATTAAAAAGCCTTTTAGATAAAACAGTAGTTCTGAAAAGAGTGCAAAACTATATAATTAGATATGTGCAAGAATAACAGCCTTACTAATAAACATACCTGATTGAGTTGCATTTAAAATATTTAGTAGGATTCCTTTTATAACATTTATTCTTTACGTTTTATTTTTCATTCCAAATCCTCATAATTCATATCTTGGTAGAAATTTTATTGTTAGTGTTCGAGTTGGATTTATAATCCTGATGGAAATTAAAATTTATCAATATTTTTGAAAAATATTTGCTAAAAGACTTCTACTTACAGTTACTTTATGACAAATAACAAATTTCTGACAAATGTGTTCTGGAAGGCCAAATACCACGCCGTTCATGAATTTGAAGCCTATTTTTAAACATAATTCGAATGTAAGGTAAAATAACAACCATATTGGTCTTAATCCTTTACAGTTTAATAGATTACATCACAATTAATGTCATCTCATTCTGCTTACGGAATAATTATAACCTAAAAAATTATATCAACACTATGGTGGAATACAAATTTCGACTAGTTACGTCACACTTACAAAATAATTAATAACTACAGGTAATATTACAACTTTCATTAATCAAACCACATTAATAATGCTTGTTATATCGATTCCAATCACCAGATAATCAAGACGCAAGGGAAAAAATTACACAATAAATGTCTGACAAGAAGTCAAACCACAAAAATTTAAAAAAGGGTTAAATTTACTCAGGAAACGAAACCCTTATAAGAAGCTTTAAAACTTCGCTATAAATAAACCACCTATCACCTACTACAAGAAAAAAAACGTTAACTATAAATCAGGATTGACACACAATCTCAAGTAAAAACTTAACAATAAACGCAAATACTATTTACTTTTAAAATTATTATCTTTATTCCACTATAAGAATTACAAATTAGAGTGATGTTTAACATCTAACCTTTCGACCCCTCACACCTTTATAGGGGAAAATATATACATATTTAAAAAATAAAATTATATATAACTGTAGGTAAAAGTCTTTTAGCAAATATTTTTCAAAAATATTAATTAATTTTAATTTCCATCGGGATTATAAATTCAACTCTAACACTAACAATAATTTTTCTACCAAGATATGAATTATGTGGATTTGGAAAGAAAAACAAAACTTAAAGAATAAGTGTTATTATAGGAATCCTACTAAATATTTTAAATGCAACTCAATCAGGTATATTTATTAGTGATGCTGTTATTCTTTCACATATCTAATAATATTTTTTGTACTATTTTCAGAACTACTGTTTTATGTAAAAGGTTTTTTAATATTAATGTTTTTAAATGTCCGAAGAAGCTGGAACTGCCAGCGAAACGTTACAATTTTTAATAAACATTTTAATGTGTTAATTTGAATAATACGTACTAACCTCTCTTTGAAAAATTACTTTTCAAAATGTATTTTAGTAACTAAATTAAAAAACAATTCTAGCTGATTATTCTCCAATCTCAACTTTAAATACTAAAACAGCTGTGTTTCAAAATTTTGTATAATTGAATATCAATTATTACATTCGGACTCGACCATTTTAAAAATCCGATTTCAACGAACCTCCTTCGGACGTGATTGCTGAGTTCAAATTGCCAAAATGTACAAAATCTTTCATATACGACAGCAATGGATGCAATAAGGACATGTTTCCAAGCATATTCAAGTTGCTGCAAATCCTTGCAATTCCTGTGTCAACTGCGACAGCTGAAAGATTATTCTCCACCTTAAAAATAATTAAGACTTACCTCCGAAATATAAAACATTGTAATATAGCCTGAATGGATTAGCAATACTCTCCATTCACAGAGAACTGCAGGTGAACGTAGATGAAATTATGAACGAGCTATCAAAAAACCAAGAAAACTGGAATTACTACGATAAGTTGTATTACAATAAATTGTAATAATTTTATTGTTTATAAATAAACAGTATAGTTGCTTTCATTTCTAAAGGACTTGCAGCAGGCCGTGACTTAACTAATTTTTTACAGTCAAAATGACATTTAACATCTTCATGCAATTTTGTTTTACAAGCAAGCTAAGTTGTTATTTATTTAGAAAATAATTATTTCTGACTTCCTTTGGTTAATAAGCAAAAAAATAAATTCTTAAATGTAGCTAGGTGGTCTATACTGTCAAGAAGTTAAATCAAGGCCTACCGCAAGTCCTGTACAAATGAAATGATATGCTCATTTTTTTTAAAATTCTTATTGTAAGGTTGATCACTCTCCCAGAACACCCCCCAGAGCAAAATCTTAGTTACGCCACTGGGGCTTACCCTTGTGATTTTTCAGTTTTTTCGATTTTTTTTCAAAAACGGCCCTAACGATTTTTTTAAACTTTACATTTTTATTAGATTTTAATGTGTGTTGATGTGAGATAGGTGATTTTCCAGTTGAATACCTCTAAAATGAGTTTATTTCGTTTTTTCTTTTTTTATTTACTCCTATTTTAAATAGAACACCCGTATATTATTACATTTTTAAATTCAGCTTAAAATTTTAGAGAAAATTTGTCTCTTCAACTAACGCTCTATTTTGTACGGTTTCTGTAGAATTTGTAATTTTGGAAAATTTGACAAATGGTTAAAAATTAAAAATCAAATGTTTGGCTATTTATTATAAGATCACTGTAAAAGGAAGCTGTGTGCGTGTATTACACCAGATTTTTCCCCTACAAAAGGAAATTTTCCCTACAGTTACCATCACTGGATAAAAGTGACGAAAGAATGTATAGGGAGTGGAGAGAGGAATGTTGGGCGGAATGATCTTGAAACCGTATTCAAAAGGAAGGAACACCTGTCTGAGGAAAGATAGTCTATTTATAGGTTCATTCATCATTCATAATCTATAGCCTCTTTTATACCTTTCGGTGTCGAGGACCATTCATACCCCGCGGGAAGTGCAACGGAGGTAATGCGCCGCATGTGACTTACATTACGCTGCCCTGCATGCAAACATACCACACACTCAACAACTTACAGCTAACTTAACTAATGAGTTCAAGTCCACTGCCGCTCCGAGAAAATTCTCGGCTACGGCCAGATTTGAACCCATGTCCACCTGGTTGCTAAGCAGACTACAAATCCACTCAACCACCCAGATGGCCCTATTTATAGGTATTTATATTTATTAGCAAACACCATATATTTGTCTCTTTTGTTGTTTCATCATTACGGTTAATATGATATTATGGTAATATATTGCAATGGTTTAATGCCCATCGCAATTCTGGTTGCATAACTAACACGAAAATGAAAGAATTCAAAATGAGCACAGAATTAATATTTTGTTAATTGCAAAATAAAGTCAGTATTTTACACTAATAAATGCACGTGATATGAGTAGCAGTAACTATAATTTGATTGAGAGAGGTGAGCATTAGATAAGGCAGAATCAAAAGGGTTACGTTTAACATTATATTAATAATTGATGTTGGTAATGGCAAGTGCACCTTAGTTTATATATCTGACAGATTTGAGTTTGGTAACATCGATACCATAATGTGAATTTTACGTGATACAGAGGTGGTTTGTCGCGTTGCAGAAATTATATGAGCGTTACGAGTAAAACTTTATGAAGTCAGCAAACCGTAAGATAGCTGACGGGTAAAGAAACGGTGTAAAGCCAAGCAAAGATTGCAAAGAGCAAGAAAAGAGCACCTATTATAGGACATAGACAATAGCGCAGTGCTAATTATAAACATGTGAAACAGTGCATTTAAAACTAATTGTGAAAAAGCAGAGATTTCAAGTTTAAAGTGACGATTTCCAGGAAAAAGACAGTTTAGTTCCTAAGTAAAAACGTTATATCAAAACTTATTTCATAAAACAACTGTAAAACATAGTTGCTAGGAAACGAGATATTCAATTGTTAAATGATTGAAAAATTAACCTTGTAAAATTGTGCTGTGTGCAAGAGGTGCCCACAGTTGTTATGTGCGAAAAGCATATTGTACTAATGGTAGTAGTTTACGGTATAAATAGTCGTGAATAAACGATCAAGTGGGAAAACGCGGTGAAAGCTTATAAAAAATTAGTTCCAGAGTTGCAAGGTTTGTTAAAAAAGAAAAGAGGGGTAGAAGTTGGATAACACATTTTGTTTTCAAAAACGAGTGACAGTGGAAAATAATGTGAAACTCGTAATTTCTCGTGGTTTCGGTAATAGTATGTTGATATTGGCCGACCGCGCTTGAAGCGGATATTGGGAACGAGGTGTAATTTTTCGTCGGACAGAGAATCTAAAGTCAATTATGACGATATAGGAACCACGCAAAACATTGCATAGTTTATTGCCTGTTAAGTACAGGGTATGTATAGTTATTTTGCATCTATCTCAGTCTATTTCGTAATTCAATATTATAGCAACAAGTATTAGGCGGAAAACTTGCGGGAAGCTCGTCTTCTGAAATTCGTCATGCAGTTTTGGTGTCTACTTGCGATAGATGACAGCCGGCGATTGGTAGCTGCCAGGCTGACAGTTGTAGGAGAGGACAAACCTGCGAAGCGGGTTTAGTGTATTTCTAGAGCTTCTTAGGGCTGGTAATCGATAATACAAGTATAACAACAAAACAGATAAGTGAATTAACTATAATCTGATGATATTTCGCATATAACTGAAATAAGAACGAGTATTAACAATAAAGTTAGCTAAAGGTATTGCTTTCTTTCATTTTCATTGAAACTTTGGGAAGGTTCAATAATTGTATTGTAGATATTGTTAAAGATATGCTAGCTCCTCGTCGGCTGCATAGTCATTAATTTTGTATTACAATTGCACCACGTTGGGTGACCTTATGTCATATATTGGAGTTATCTCATATATTTGAAATAGTCATATAATTTATGTATTTAATATTTTACTTTAAGCTTGCCCTTAATTAATACAATGCCCCGCTAGTTAAACTATAATTGCTTTCAAATCAAGTACTCTTATTTCAGGGGTGGTTCGCCAAATATAAATCTCTATTAGTTGAAGTTTAAAATTATATTTAATGACACCCGCCGCCAAACCGATTTCCACACCTTCTCAAACCAGGTATTGACAAATCTATTTTTTACATGGACATAATTATTAATCAATTCATTAAAATAATTACTGTTTTGTATTTTACTTTTTCCCTATTGCTCGTTATTTAAAATGTTTTGATATTAATGACTAACACAAACCTTATCACTTCTTAAGCTCACTCTGCAAATATCCAAACACCACTGCTCCCTCTCTCAAGAGATCCCGATGCTCACCTTGTGTGATACCTGCAAACTGTTCCTGTTAACCAATTCCAAGAATCCGCTGAATCCGGCCTTAATCCCCCCATCAAACGTCAACTTCAACTCCAATAGACTCCTGGTAAGTTTCAGCTTTATAAATGAATCTGATCTTATCTTGTTTATTCCTTAGATAGTCCTCTGCACTCAGCTATCCCCTCAGAAGCAGTCCAATCTGTTAGCACTCCTACTAACCTCCTTCTAGATGAATGATCTTACTCCCATACAACCACCAATGTCAATAATAAATATTTAATTATGTGTCACGTTCACCAATAAATCCAATCTTCTCCAATTCAGTAGTTCTCTGGTTCCTTTTATGTAATACACTGTGTTCGATAATCTCTTCACAGATTGTCCAGTCCCAATAACATTAATATTTCACTTTCATTTTGTTGTACCTCGTAGATTTGTTAATAGCATTACTATTTGTATATAACCAAACAATTATACAAATAATGCATAAATTTCTAGTTTTATTTGCTCAAAATTATAACATTACAAGATTAATTGTACATTTTTCGATGAGTTTATTTATGCAACTAAACTAAACAAAAATTTCATTCCTATTAGATACTGTTCTTATGACACTCTTTTTAATTTTAAATATTATATTATTACAGGATAGTCATTCTGATTATTATAACAAATACATTTGTCAATTGTAACCTTGGCTTGTTCTTTATTAACATTCACTGCACTTTTACTCAAGTTTGTATATTCAATTAATATCTGACTATCAAATTATCTCTCCCATTGTCTCAATTAATTTCATTATTAATATTTAAAAATTAACACCCATCAAGATTTAATTATAGTAATCTTCCAAATTTATTAGTTTTAAATATTTCTTTATTATGATTGACCTTACCACTTCTTGTATCATAATAATATATAGTGAAGTTATAAGTTTCTTTACCTATATCAGTGTGCTTGAGTCAAACTTGTTGGCGCTCATCTTTAACATCTTAGGAATTAAAGAATTCTCGACGTCTTCACTGTAGCTAGAGACGGGCCTCAAGTACACTCTTATAGCGAACAATTTTTGAAGTTAAAAATATAGAACGCCGACCTAAAGGTAAGTGAAAAGCTAACACAGCTTTATGTATGTATTTGTAATCGATAACCTCGTTTTTACCTTGCGGTGTCGACACAGTTTTATGTAAATTTTCAAATTAAAGAAGTTATCTGTTGAAATTGGAAAGTGAGTTTTAATATTCACCAATCTGCAGAGTGTAACTGTGTAGAGTTTAATCGAATTATAAGCACCCCAGTGAAGAGGGGGAAGCTCTGCAAGAATTGACCAGGTGCCAGTTTTTCGAGCTAGTTTTTGAATAGTTGGAAGCATCGGCCAGCAAGAATTGTGTGTGCTGCGTATTGGATAAATCCTTTAGCGAGCCCTACATTCCGAGATGATTTGGAGCAGGAAGCCGTCACCAGGTTTTATAATGGAGGTAGCGTCCTTTGATTTTTGCGATTTGGACCTGAAATTTGAAGCGTTTTGCAGGAAGTTAACAAATGCAGATCTCAGCGTCCCTACGTCACTGAAACAAAACCCAGATTATCCGAAAATTGCGTCATATTATTTGCATTGTATTTGACCTGATGTGAGGGTCACAGTGGGGAGAGCTCGAGCGCTCGGTAGATTAGTTCGACTCCCGATCGGGGCACTCCAGTTCTTACTTAGTATAAGGCATGATAAGTTAAGTGACGCCCGCACCCCCCTGGTGTAATGCGAAAAGATGTTCCAGGGGGGGGGGGGGGCGGGGGGCGGTAAAACGAGCTTAGGGAAGAAAAAAAAGGTGCTTTGCCTTCAAATTACGCTATTTTTTTGTCAGAAGCAATCCATATTTGCTTTGATGTCGCTTTGAAGGTTAAACTGTTATGTCAGATAGGTACGAATTCGAGGCAATTGCCATATGAGTTAATCTGTCCTACTCAAAAGTAATAGTAATACAAGTAATAAGAGCTAACCCTTTGAAAAGGAGTTTTTCTCATGGTAGACCGGAGCTTTATTTTATTTGGATTGTAAATGAATAGAAGAGAAATAGCAATCAACCATTTATTTTACAAATATTACTTATAACATCATTTTAATAAGCCCTGAGATTGACACAGACACAAGAGATCTTGATTAAAACTATTTTATTGTAATTTGTGGTGATTTGTTCTATTTATTGTTTTTACTTCGACACGAAGTGTACGAAGTATTGAAATTCCCTCATATCGAAAACCACTCTGAGTCAAATATCTCTAAAATTCGAGCCAACCGACTAATGAACCCACTATATCAAATCTCCGTCTCGGCGGTGCGGATCTTTTGGTGAAGATCCCAGCTCACTAGATCAATCCCCCGTATTGGGGGGTGCCTAAACGTGCTGTGCGGGGGATGTATGTTCGTATGTGTACACGATTCCGGTCGCCAGAAACCTTCCTGAAGTCTTGGATCCTTTTCATACGATAGGTCCTCCGAAAATGAAGGCAACATCAACTTTTGAGCTATGGTCGTCGGGAAAAAATTTTTTTGGTTTTTGTTTTTTTTTTATAAATAACTGGTTCATAGCATTTCATTGTATTAGCGAAACGGAGTGATGCTGAGTATCGAAGTATTCTTGGAAAGCACGGAAGGGCGCTTTCTTGGGGTGGGGGGTACCGTATATTTTTTTTATTTTAAAAAGCCTTTTTAGTAGAGGGCATCATTTACAATATATTTATATTATAATTATAACTAGCAACCCCAGTGAGACAAATGTCTCATTTAAAAAAACAAAAAAGACCGTTTTTCAAATAGAACGCGTATTAAATAAAAACTGTACCCAGACGCTGGAAGGTGTCAAAGTGGTACGCCCGCATCGGAACATTCTGGAAGCTGTCAAAGTGGTTGCCTAACCGATCTAGGTTTTAAGGCGCAGAGGGTCGCAGCTCCGTTTGGCTGCTGAAACAACGTACCGTTTTTGAGAAATCACGTGATTTCTCGAAAACCGGAAGTATCATGTGACTCAAATTCGGTTCCTGACCTGACATGACCATTCCAAACATATAACTTTAATAACTTTTTTCTCTATCTCTTACGGGTTGGCTGCTGAAACAGCGTCTCGGACAGACAAGTCTATTAGATAAAGGATAGTCGGAGTAATAACACAACACAGAAATTTACTTACAACTTATTTTTTGTTTTTTAATATACATATAATTGATGTTTGCTCTGCTCAAAATTAATTACATCGATTTTTCCCAAATCCATTTTTGTCCGAATTTTAGTTTTATTATATGCTCGTTTGGTTTTATGCTATTTCCGAGTGAACTATTGAGCCTACGGGCATCCTTTTACCTTAGTTCAAATTAAAGCTAAATAAATTTACTACAAATTCATTACCTACGAATTTTCTATTGGGATGAGTACCTTTTCCAATAGTTGGCAAGATACATTACCACATCGAAAAATTTTCACTTTTTGGAAAAAGTGCCAATTTTCGAATAGCTGTATCTCCGAAACTCTTAGACGTACGAAACTCGGTTTAAGCTCAAATTATGGAAGATTTGATCTACTTATAAAAAGAAACGTATAACTTTTTCTGTAGGACGCATACTTTAGGTGAAATTGAGCTAAAGCTAAACTAAAACAAGTGCAAAAATGTTGCTGTTCTTTATGCATTGCGCAGCTCTCATAGGTCTTTCTCGAAGCTGCAAACTTGGTCTTTTACTATTGGTATAGGTCCTAACAACATACAACATGACCTTTGGCAAGGTCGATCCCGTTTTCGTGGTATAAATTTACTGGGCTACCTGCTGTATAGATTTAGTTGGCCTTGGACGTATAATTCTGTTGCTGCCCTCTAATAGCACAAAATCGAAGCGGAAAATTTTATAATTGATTCTTAAATGTAGCAGTAGATGGCTTGTCAAAATTGGAGGTGAATCATATGGAAATGTCAAATTTTCTAACCAATTTTACTAGCAAAAACAAGGATTTCACGAAACACTGAATTAATTGCATGTGTAATGTTACCTAGATTATACCGTACTGAATCCGAAATACGTAAGCGACAAATAAATACTTTAAAGATATTCAATGATAAGTAAGTCCTTTCCAACAGCATTTTATCAAATTGTAAACAACGGAATCTTGCAGCGTTACAGAAATTCAAGAAGGATCCGAATACAAACTGTCATTTAATTCAGGTGGAAATGAACTTTGTTTACGTGTATTGCTAACCAAAGATTTTCCAAAAGAAAAGCCTATTTTGATAGTATCACCAGTCGTAACACATCCCTGGGTTAATGGAGAGGGTGATATTACTTCAGCCCCAGGATTACTGAATGCAAGTATTTAATATAGTACATTTGAGTATGTATAATCGTAATTTCGTTTTACAGTTCACTGTTCATTCAGACTTGGGTCGTGTAGTCCAAGCAATTATAAGAGAATTTGAACGAATTCCTCCGCCATTAGCAAGTGAGCAATCGGGTAGTACTATAACATCACCGTCTGTACCCGCTAGAGGTTAGTCATTCTTCTGTAATAATAACTCGATGGTAATTACATTAATTGAAGGCGTAGAAACAGATGTAATGGGTCGAGGCAGTCCCAGTTATTCATTCAATTACTCTGGATTACAAAGTTTTTCTCCTCCTACACATTCCGCTAGTCACTCTCAGTCAATAGCATTTCCGGAACTTAATGCCCTATCTTTAGATGAATTACGATTTTTAAATGACTGCACAGAGAGACAAGAAGAGTTTATAGAAAATCTTCCACAGGTTAAAGATATGAACAAAATTATAGACGATTTGATTTCACATATTGAAGAATTAGCTGGTATATATTGAAACTACTTTTATAATCGAGTATGTATAATGATATGTTTTAGACTCCAATTTAGCCAAAAAAGAACGTCTGGAAACACTGTATAAAGAAGTAGATACGAAAGTAGAAGATGTTACAAAATTAGCTTTTGAAAATGAAAGACTGAACGCAACATACCAAACGTTATCGGAAAAGTATTCGCCAAAAAATATAAAGGTTAGTAAAAAAATTGAATCTTCCAGTGGTTATATTTTATACTTACAGGATCAGCTTAGGCAGGTAGCTGAGAGCTCAAATTTGGAAAGTGAGCAAGTTGCAGATGCATTCCTTAATGGTGAAATAGACGTAGATAAATTTGTAAGCTCTTATATTCAGATTAGAACGCTGAGTCAAACACGTAAGACTAAAGAGGAAAAATTGTCGGAACAATTGCATAATTTGGAAAAAGCAGGGTTTTAGTGCTATTTTTGTTATCGTGATTTTTATAAACCGATTTTAATAGTAGTTCATTATCATTTCTTAATTGGTGACATCGGACGCATTTGATTTTTGTAGATGTTACGGTATTTAAGCTAGGTAATGGTATTTCTTTAGCATAATATTTATTTAAGATTTTAAAATATGTAACTAATGCATCTGATAAGTTTAGTCAACTATTTGTTGTATCATAGGCGAAACAATGGAAAATATTGATATTAATGTACAGTAATGAAGTGTATATAAGGTAAATTTTGTCCCAGTGAGAAGTTTAATTTAATCTCAAGCCCAAAGTATTAAGCGTGTGATGTAGCAATCAGAGTTACTGACCACTCTCAGTATGGATGTGTTAAACTGCAATATTCTGTATATAATGGCTTTTTGCACAATACATTTCTTTTATAATTTTTGATGTCTATCTGTACTATGTTTTTATTATTCATAGAGTAATTTCGTGGTGACTGAACTTATGCCATAAATTTAATAAAAAAGGCATGTGGTTTGCTCTTGTACAAATGTTAATCAATTTTGTCTTTCTCTATAAGTTGTGTATTTTAATGGAACAAGAATCGTTGAAGTATTTGTGACTTCCCTATTAATCCTTTTGACGGGGACAAAACATTTGCTCAGCTTAATATTGAAGTGTAATTCTGTGTGACATCGACAATCTGATTTGTTGTTATTGTGTATAGAAAATGGAAATTGACGTCACTCTTCATTGGTCAAGTCTAAAACTATAAAGAAAGACATTTTTGTGATATCTGCAATTAAGCTGTTCTATTTCAGCGAGTAATAAGAATAGAGGAAGAAGGTTTGTGCTGTTGTACATCTGTTGTGTTTAGACAATTGATCTGCTCCAATGCACAATTTCACTATTTTTTCAATTAATTTACTTGTTTGATCTACTTATAATTTAAGAAACTAACCTAAATATTAGTTGGCCATGTTTCAGTTTTTATCATAATTAAACTGACCGAAAACATAGTAATTAAATTACGCATTATTCAGAATGTGAACGAAATAATCAGCAGTAATATCTTAAGTGCAATAAAATACCCAGTTAAATTCTTACGATTTCCTGTCAGAATGTTTTGTTAAGAGATTTGTTGACTAAATTCGCCGCTCAATAAAAATCGCACTCGGGATTTTGGGGCGGAAAATTTATGAGATAAATTTCTTCAGAGCAAAACATTCTGACAGAAAATCGTCAAAATTTATTCAAGCTAGTTTACATGCATGTGGGATGTTTGGCGTGATTATTTCCTGAATAAATGACAAATTTCAGTTGGTGAAGCACCTTTAATAATTATGTTAAAATTATTCACAAGCGATTAAATTCTGAGACATTTTTAACAGAGCAGCGATTAAATTTGAAGTTTGAATTTGTGTCATTATTAAACTCACAGAAACGATGGTGATTACGCATTATTATGGATATGAAAGAAATAAACACAGCAATTTCTTGGGTACATAAAAATTAAATAGTCAACAGTAGTTTAGATAAATCAAATGCAATTTTTACAAACACAGTATGCAGTTTATTATAAAGAGTACAGATTGAATTGCACAGTTTTGTGTCATATAATCAAAGTGTTAATTTGAAAGGCATTCTATTTCAAACAGCATATTTTAAGATAATTTTGTACTTACCTTTAAAATATTTTTTCGCTAAACTTAGTGTGATACTACTTCTTGTAGACATTATAAAGGTTATACATGGACTATCACTCGTTACACACAATGTGAAGCCACTTGCACGTTTGGGAATCACATAATATGAACGCGCTGTTGCCATTTCGTATGCATATATTTAGCTCAGATTTGTACGTAATTTTACATATTACACATATACGCACACATAAGGTCACTAAATCATTCTTCATATTCTTATTTGGGTATTTCGCCACTCTGCAAATTAAAAATATTAAATAACGAAAATATTAATAACAAACATTTCGAGGGACAATCTGCCCTCGTTATCAACGAATAACAATTAAAACAAACAAGAAACTTAGCTTTTTTCACTGGAAGGAAAAACGACCAACCTTCAATGAATTGTTTGACTTTGACGTTTGTTGATATCTATACCTACTTGATCTCATCTTTAAGAATCGATAGCCAACTATTGTCTAAAAATATTGAGAAAGACGACACGCATTTTTCTTCGTTAAGTAAAATATATGCCCTTTCCTTAATTTTTCGCCTAGTTGACATCGATTCTTTAGACAAGATCTTTGTGTTGTGCCATTGTATTTTATGGTTTTCATCTCAAGCATGTTCTGCCAGCTTAGACTTATTGAACTGATACGTTTTCATCATATTTTTATGTTCTTTAACTCTAACTGCTAAAGGTCTGGATGTTTCACCGATATAATATTTTCCGCATTTACAGGGAATACTATACCGGGTGCTGACTTGCGCGACGCACCATAGGAATTTGCATAGTAAATTCTTTATGTTCAATTATTTGCTCCCCTAATTATTTTAGAATTAAAGTGTAAATACATTTTTTGTAGAGAAAAAAATACTGCATCCATTCACACTGTTGCTAACAATTTTTCATTTTTCGGAACCGAAGGAATGCAAAAAACAAACTAGCGTTTTCACAAAAATCAGTGATGCCATGGAATTATTGAAACAAGCCAATGCCAACGCAAATGCGTGCGGCGCGACAATATGTGCTGTTTGTTTGTTTGTCATTGATGTTTGACGTTTATAATAATTCATTATTAATTATGTTCTGCTTAATGTCTCTAAGGTACCTAGACCTTGTCCACAACAACAAGGGTTTACGAGTATGGTGGACGTTCGTTAAGTAAGCTCCTTGTTTATTGTAAAATATCCGTATCGGCAAATTCCAAACAGTACAACCATTAATAGAGTGATTCATTTTAAGTTTAAGGCTTCAGGTAGGTTATTAAATAATTACAGGTGCAATAATGAGGTTCAGAACTTACACCAAAATGAGAAAAACGACAATACGTTCAATCTTTTGACGGCAGTGACTGGATGATCGCCCCGCACGCACTTGCGTTGGCATTGGCTTGTTTCAATAATTCCATGGCATCACTGATTTTTGTAAAAATGCTAGTTTGATTTTTTGCATTCCTTCGGTTCTGGAAAATGAAAAATTGTTAGCAACAGTATGAATGGATGCAGTATTTTTTTCTCTACAAAAAATGTCTTTACACTTTAGCTCTAAAATAATTAGGGGAGCAAATAATTGAATATAAAGAATTTACTATGCAAATTCCTATGGTGCGTCGCGCAAGTCAGCACCCGGTATTTACAATTCCTTGAATGTTGTTCTTCGTTGAACGGTTTAGTTTTTGTAAGAACTGACCGCAAAGTATTCATCATTTTGAATACTGTCCTAACATTGAATCTATTTCCAATTCGTCTAATTTTGTCAGATATGCCTGGAATATATGGTATAGTTAGAGTATCATATTTTTGAGTGTCATTCCTTTGTATGTGTGTGGCATTGCTTCGTGTATTGAAAATGTTCCGAACAAGAGTCTCTGGATAGCCATTATGTTGTAAAACATTAATAATAAAATCTTTCTCTTTTTTGAAAATTTTTTCTCTAGAGCAAACAACTTTGGCTTTATCGTAGATACTTTTTACAACGGCTGTCTTTATGTTTTTGTGATGGTTGGAATTAAAATGTAAGTACCCATTAGTTTTGGTTTTCTTACGGTATACTGATGTTTCAAAAGTATTTATTGTGCGTGTGATTAGTGTATCAAGAAAGGGTAACTGATTGTTTTGCTCTGTTTCTAATGTGAATTTGATGGAGGTTTCTTTACTGTTAATATGTTCAATGAATTTGTCCACCTCATCCATATCATGAGGCCAAATTGCAAAAACATCATCGACATATCTCCACCAAACTACTGGTTTGTTATATATATATATATATTTATATAAATGTTCGAAATTGTAGTTTTGTAACCTCACTTCACTTTTAGCCCGTGTGCTAAAAGTAAACAGCTGATTTCTTTAAACACGGTAAACTATAAAACGTCACTTTTAGTGAAACAAGCTAGCGCTAAAAGGCCTACTTTTAGTAGTGGTCGTAGATAAACGACTTTTAGCAAGCGTTGCATACAATATTTTTTCTACGACCTTAATTTTACTGTTATTAATCCATAAATATCAATTTAACAAAGGTGTGCATCTACTACACTTCTAATTTATGTCATAATAAATAGTAGACCATGCGCGCGCGAAGGTTTGCGAAGCCAGTGCTGTCAAGGTCAGTTACGAAATGTAATTATTAATACTCCACATCTGAGTGTATTCATTACGTAACGCTTTGATTATTTCAAAAACACTTTACCTGTAACGCAAGAAGCAACTAGAATAACTTTACAACTTCACTTCCAGTTCGAAATTGTAGTTTTATAACCTCACTTCACTTTTAGCACTAGAGCTAAAAGTAAACAGCTGATTTCTTTAACCACGGTAAACTATAAAACGTCACTTTTAGTGAAACAAGCTAGCGCTAAAAGGCCTACTTTTAGTGGTGGTCGTAGATAAAATGTTTTGTAGTAGGCCTTGACAGGGAAGCGAAAACTATTTTATTTACAGGTCAACTACCCTTTTTGTTCATGATACGTCAAAATTTCATTAAGAAAAGTTGTTGATAATGATAAATTATGGCTCTATACCAAATTTTAGAAAGATCTGTCGACTTAGAAAAACCCGTTATTTTTTAGAAAATGGTATTTTATTTTCAGGTAAACTACCCTTTTTGTTCATGATACGGAAAAATTTCATTAAGAAAAGTTGTTCATAATGATAAGTTGTGGCTCTATACCAAATTCTAGAAAGATCTGTCGACTTAGAAAAACCCGTTATTTTGTAGAAAATGGTATTTTATTTTCAGGTAAACTACCCTTTTTGTTCATGATACGGAAAAATTGTATTAAGAAAAGTTGTTCAGAATGATAAATCATGATCCTCTACAAAATTTCAGAAATATATGTTGACTTATATTAAACTGTCATAAAGGAAAGTCATAACTCTGACTAATCAACGCAGAGCCAAAACCACTGGTACTAGAAACTTGAGATTTAGGTGCAAGATTCAATTTCTTACGTAAGGTAGTGCTAAGAAGGGATTTTTTGAAATTCGACCCCTAAGGGGGTGAAAAAGGGTAAAATGTGTTTTCACGAATTCCTCAATATCTCTTACACCCGATAAGATATCAATTTGGTGTTTACTTGCGAAGATTAGCAATGCAAATACCTAGAAACGTATTTCAGGATTTTGCCTTAATCAACCCCTAAAGGTGCAAATCTGGATTGGGGGTGAATTAAAGAACCCTTCGTATCTCCTATGTTTATTGAGTTAGAACATTCGTTTTTGGCATATAGATGTATTTTTATAATATTTAGAAAGGGGTTTAAGTTTTTAAAAAACATTTTAACCCTAAAGGGGTAAAAAAAGGAAAAACTGAAAAGAAGTAGGGGGTTTAAAATTATTATATTTTATTTGCTGTGAGTTCCATTTCACAATGAAATGGGTTAAAAGCGATTTTTTTAAATTTTGGAATAAATGAAGTTAATGGAAAAAAATGCAGTTTTATGAGACTAACATCAATTTTATCTATACATATACCGGGTGTCCATTCTCAAAGTCGAACATAGGCAATTAGCATTAGTGCATTCATTCGTTCTTCATTGAAATAATTCATTTTTCTGTGGATAATTTTAACAGACTATTTCCCACATCTCTTATTATCCAATGAAAAGCCATGCTTTTTCAAAATTCAACCAATCGTGTGTTTTTGTAGTGGCAAAAAATCGAAATTTTCCCTTGGGATTTTGTCAGTTTCTTTTGCCACTTGCATCCACGGCAACCACCAAATATGTTGCTTTAATCAAGGTGGTATTTAAGAAACGTCATTTAAACTGTCATTGCGCATCAGTATAAATGTCAAAATGAACCGATATTTGGGAAATAGTCCACAAAATGTATTTCGGGCTCATGATTTTGCTCGGCAAATGTTTTACTCACGATTTGTTGTTTTTTTGGCAATGCCCCTCGACAAACTAACTTTGACAAATTCCCTCGCCTTCGGCTCGGGAATTTGATCAAGTTAGTTTGTCTTGTGACATTGCCAAAACAAAATACTTTCGTAAAAAATTTTGACCGGCAAAAGCATTTGCCCTTAATACATTATTACTGAAAATACCTGATTTACGCCAAATAATTACCAATTTTTTTGACAAATGCTATCGAACTTGAAAAGCAAGGCATGGCATATTTAGAAATTTCCAAGTTTTAAATTAGTATTTTAAAATAAAAATCGCATCTTGAATATTGTAATTGGTATCATTTGATGCGTAATAATTTTATCTTTCCATTGATATACCATTACCTTCCCTGTAAGTTGAATTGGCGAGCAGGAATTGGCAAAAATGTTCAATACAATGTTAATCGCCTATGTTCGACTTTGAGAACGGACACCCGGTATAAAGGAAAGTCATAACTCTGACTAATCAACGCAGAGCCGTAACCACTGGTACTAGAAACTTGAGATTTAGGTGCAAGGTTCAATTTCTTACGTAAGGTAGTGCTAAGAAGGGATTTTTTGAAATTCGTCCCCTAAGGGGGTGAAAAAGGGTAAAATGTGTTTTCACGAATTCCTCAATATCTCTTACACCCGATAAGATATCAATTTGGTGTTTACTTGCGAAGATTAGCAATGCAAATACCTAGAAACGTATTTCAGAATTTTGCCTTAATCAACCCCTAAAGGTGCAAATCTGGATTGGGGGTGAATTAAAGAACCCTTCGTATCTCCTATGTTTATTGAGTTAGAACATTCTTTTTTGGCATATAGATGTATTTTTAAAATATTTAGAAAGGGGTTTAAGGAAATTTAAAAATTTTAACCCTAAAGGGGTAAAAGGAGGAAAAACTGTAGAGGGGTAAGGGGTTTAAAATTATTATATTTTATTTGCTGTGAGTACCATTTCACAATGAAATGTGTTAAAAGCGATTTTTTTAAATTTTGAAATAAATGAAGTTAATGGAAAAAAATGCAGTTTTATGAGACTACCATCAATTTTATCTATACATATATAAAGGAAAGTCATAACTCTGACTAATCAATGCAGAGCCGAAACCACTGGTACTAGAAACTTGAGATTTAGGTGCAAGATTCAATTTCTTACGTAAGGTAGTGCTAAGAAGGGATTTTTTGAAATTCGACCCCTAAAGGCGTGAAAAAGAGTAAAATGTGTTTTCACGAATTCCTCAATATCTCTTACACCCGATAAGATATCAATTTGGTGTTTACTTGCGAAGATTAGCAATGCAAATACCTAGAAACGTATTTCAGGATTTTGCCTTAATCAACCCCTAAAGGTGCAAATCTGGATTGGGGGTGAATTAAAGAACCCTTCATATCTCCTATGTTTATTGAGTTAGAACATTCTTTTTTGGCATATAGATGTATTTTTAAAATATTTAGAAAGGGGTTTAAGGAAATTTACAAATTTTAACCCTAAAGGGGTAAAAGGAGGAAAAACTGTAGAGGGGTAAGGGGTTTAAAATTATTATATTTTATTTGCTGTGAGTACCATTTCACAATAAAATGTGTTAAAAGCGATTTTTTTAAATTTTGAAATAAATGAAGTTAATGGAAAAAAATGCAGTTTTATGAGACTATCATCAATTTTATCTATACATATATAAAGGAAAGTCATAACTCTGACTAATCAATGCAGAGCCGAAACCACTGGTACTAGAAACTTGAGATTTAGGTGCAAGATTCAATTTCTTACGTAAGGTAGTGCTAAGAAGGGATTTTTTGAAATTCGACCCCTAAAGGGGTGAAAAAGGGTAAAATGTGTTTTCACGAATTCCTCAATATCTCTTACACCCGATAAGATATCAATTTGGTGTTTACTTGCGAAGATTAGCAATGCAAATACCTAGAAACGTATTTCAGAATTTTGCCTTAATCAACCCCTAAAGGTGCAAATCTGGATTGGGGGTGAATTAAAGAACCCTTCGTATCTCCTATGTTTATTGAGTTAGAACATTCTTTTTTGGCATATAGATGTATTTTTAAAATATTTAGAAAGGGGTTTAAGGAAATTTAAAAATTTTAACCCTAAAGGGGTAAAAGGAGGAAAAACTGTAGAGGGGTAAGGGGTTTAAAATTATTATATTTTATTTGCTGTGAGTACCATTTCACAATGAAATGTGTTAAAAGCGATTTTTTTAAATTTTGAAATAAATGAAGTTAATGGAAAAAAATGCAGTTTTATGAGACTACCATCAATTTTATCTATACATATATAAAGGAAAGTCATAACTCTGACTAATCAATGCAGAGCCGAAACCACTGGTACTAGAAACTTGAGATTTAGGTGCAAGATTCAATTTCTTACGTAAGGTAGTGCTAAGAAGGGATTTTTTGAAATTCGACCCCTAAAGGGGTGAAAAAGAGTAAAATGTGTTTTCACGAATTCCTCAATATCTCTTACACCCGATAAGATATCAATTTGGTGTTTACTTGCGAAGATTAGCAATGCAAATACCTAGAAACGTATTTCAGGATTTTGCCTTAATCAACCCCTAAAGGTGCAAATCTGGATTGGGGGTGAATTAAAAAACCCTTCGTATCTCCTATGTTTATTGAGTTACAACATTCTTTTTTGGCATATAGATGTATTTTTAAAATATTTAGAAAGGGGTTTAAGGAAATTTAAAAATTTTAACCCTAAAGGGGTAAAAGGAGGAAAAACTGTAGAGGGGTAAGGGGTTTAAAATTATTATATTTTATTTGCTGTGAGTACCATTTCACAATGAAATGTGTTAAAAGCGATTTTTTTAAATTTGAAATAAATGAAGTTAATGGAAAAAAATGCAGTTTTATGAGACTATCATCAATTTTATCTATACATATATAAAGGAAAGTCATAACTCTGACTAATCAATGCAGAGCCGAAACCACTGGTACTAGAAACTTGAGATTTAGGTGCAAGATTCAATTTCTTACGTAAGGTAGTGCTAAGAAGGGATTTTTTGAAATTCGACCCCTAAAGGGGTGAAAAGGGTAAAATGTGTTTTCACGAATTCCTCAATATCTCTTACACCCGATAAGATATCAATTTGGTGTTTACTTGCGAAGATTAGCAATGCAAATACCTAGAAACGTATTTCAGAATTTTGCCTTAATCAACCCCTAAAGGTGCAAATCTGGATTGGGGGTGAATTAAAAAACCCTTCGTATCTCTATGTTTATTGAGTTAGAACATTCTTTTTTGGCAAATCGATGTATTTTTAAAATATTTAGAAAGGGGTTTAAGTTTTTTTTAAATTTTAACCCTAAAGGGGTAAAATGAGAAAACTGAAAAGGGGTAGGGGTTTAAAATTATTATATTTATTTGCTGGGAGTTCCATTTCACAATGAAATGGGTTGAAGCGATTGTTTTAAATTTTGGAATAAATGAAGTTAATGGAAAAAAATGCAGTTTTATGAGACTAACATCAATTTTATCTATACATATATAAAAGGAAAGTCATAACTCTGACTAATCAATGCAGAGCCGAAACCACTGGTACTAGAAACTTTAGATTTAGGTGCAAGATTCAATTTCTTACGTAAGGTAGTGCTAAGAAGGGATTTTTTGAAATTCGACCCCTAAAGGGTGAAAAGGGTAAAATGTGTTTTCACGAATTCCTCAATATCTCTTACACCCGTAAGATATCAATTTGGTGTTTACTTGCGAAGATTAGCAATGCAAATACCTAGAAACGTATTTCAGAATTTTGCCTTAATCAACCCCTAAAGGTGCATATCTGGATTGGGGGTGAATTAAAAAACCCTTCGTATCTCCTATGTTTATTGAGTTAGAACATTCTTCTTTGGCATATAGATGTATTTTTAAAATATTTAGAAAGGGTTTAAGTTTTTAACAAATTTTAACCCTAAAGGGGTAAAAGGAGGAAAAACTGAAAAGGGGTAGGGGTTTTAAAATTATTATATTTTATTTGCTGTGAGTTCCATTTCACAATGAAATGGGTGAAAGCGATTTTTTGAATTTTGGAATAAATGAAGTTAATGGAAAAAAATGCAGTTTTATGAGACTAACATCAATTTTATCTATACATATATAAAGGAAAGTCATAACTCTGACTAATCAACGCAGAGCCGAAACCACTGGTACTAGAAACTTAGATTTAGGTGCAAGATTCAATTTCTTACGTAAGGTAGTGCTAAGAAGGGATTTTTTGAAATTCGACCCCTAAAGGGGTGAAAAGGGTAAAATGTGTTTTCACGAATTCCTCAATATCTCTTACACCCGATAAGATATCAATTTGGTGTTTACTTGCGAAGATTAGCAATGCAAATACCTAGAAACGTATTTCAGAATTTTGCCTTAATCAACCCCTAAAGGTGCAAATCTGGATTGGGGGTGAATTAAAAAACCCTTCGTATCTCCTATGTTTATTGAGTTAGAACATTCTTTTTTGGCATATCGATGTATTTTTAAAATATTTAGAAAGGGGTTTAATTTTTTTTTTAAATTTAACCCTAAAGGGGTAAAAGGAGGAAAAACTGAAAAGGGGTAGGGGTTTAAAATTATTATATTTTATTTGCTGTGAGTTCCATTTCACAATGAAATGGTTGAAAGCGATTGTTTTAATTTTGGAATAAATGAAGTTAATGGAAAAAATGCAGTTTTATGAGACTAACATCAATTTTATCTATACATATATAAGGAAAGTCATAACTCTGACTAATCAATGCAGAGCCGAAACCACTGGTACTAGAAACTTTAGATTTAGGTGCATGATTCAATTTCTTACGTAAGGTAGTGCTAAGAAGGGATTTTTTGAAATTCGACCCCTAAAGGGGTGAAAAGGGTAAAATGTGTTTTCACGAATTCCTCAATATCTCTTACACCCGATAAGATATCAATTTGGTGTTTACTTGCGAAGATTAGCAATGCAAATACCTAGAAACGTATTTCAGAATTTTGGCCTTAATCAACCCCTAAAGGTGCAAATCTGGATTGGGGGTGAATTAAAAAACCCTTCGTATCTCCTATGTTTATTGAGTTAGAACATTCTTTTTGGCATATAGATGTATTTTTAAAATATTTAGAAAGGGGTTTAAGGAATTTAAAAATTTTAACCCTAAAGGGGTAAAAGGAGAAAAACTGTAGAGGGGTAAGGGGTTTAAAATTATTATATTTTATTGCTGTGAGTACCATTTCACATGAAATGTGTTAAAAGCGATTTTTTTAAATTTTGAAATAAATGAAGTTAATGGAAAAAAATGCAGTTTTATGAGACTATCATCAATTTTATCTATACATATATAAAGGAAAGTCATAACTCTGACTAATCAATGCAGAGCCGAAACCACTGGTACTAGAAACTTGAGATTTAGGTGCAAGATTCAATTTCTTACGTAAGGTAGTGCTAAGAAGGGATTTTTTGAAATTCGACCCCTAAAGGGGTGAAAAAGGGTAAAATGTGTTTTCACGAATTCCTCAATATCTCTTACACCGATAAGATATCAATTTGGTGTTTACTTGCGAGATTATGCAAATACCTAGAACGTATTTCAGAATTTTGCCTTAATCAACCCCTAAAGGTGCAAATCTGGATTGGGGGTGAATTAAAGACCCTTCGTATCTCCTATGTTTATTGAGTTAGAACATTCTTTTTTGGCATATAGATGTATTTTTAAAATATTTAGAAAGGGGTTTAAGGAAATTTAAAAATTTTACCCTAAAGGGGTAAAAGGAGGAAAAACTGTAGAGGGGTAAGGGGTTTAAAATTATTATATTTTATTTGCTGTGAGTACCATTTCACAATGAAATGTGTTAAAAGCGATTTTTTTAAATTTGAATAAATGAAGTTAATGAAAAAAATGCAGTTTTATGAGACTACCATCAATTTTATCTATACATATATAAAGGAAGTCATAACTCTGACTAATCAATGCAGAGCCGAAGCCACTGGTACTAGAAACTTGAGATTTAGGTGCAAGATTCAATTTCTTACGTAAGGTAGTGCTAAGAAGGGATTTTTTGAAATTCGACCCCTAAAGGGGTGAAAAAGAGTAAAATGTGTTTTCACGAATTCCTCAATATCTCTTACACCCGATAAGATATCAATTTGTGTTTACTTGCGAAGATTAGCAATGCAAATACCTAGAAACGTATTTCAGGATTTTGCCTAATCAACCCCTAAAGGTGCAAATCTGGATTGGGGGTGAATTAAAAACCCTTCGTATCTCCTATGTTTATTGAGTTACAACATTCTTTTTGGCATATAGATGTATTTTAAAATATTTAGAAAGGGGTTTAAGGAAATTTAAAAATTTTAACCCTAAAGGGGTAAAAGGAGAAAAACTGTAGAGGGTAAGGGGTTTAAAATTATTATATTTTATTTGCTGTGAGTACCATTTCACAATGAAATGTGTTAAAAGCGATTTTTTTAAATTTTGAAATAAATGAAGTTAATGGAAAAAAATGCAGTTTTATGAGACTATCATCAATTTTATCTATACATATATAAGGAAAGTCATAACTCTGACTAATCAATGCAGAGCCGAAACCACTGGTACTAGAAACTTGAGATTTAGATGCAAGATTCAATTTCTTACGTAAGGTAGTGCTAAGAAGGGATTTTTTGAAATTCGACCCTAAAGGGGTGAAAAAGGGTAAAATGTGTTTTCACGAATTCCTCAATATCTCTTACACCCGATAAGATATCAATTGGTGTTTACTTGCGAAGATTAGCAATGCAAATACCTAGAAACGTATTTCCAGAATTTTGCCTTAATCACCCCTAAAGGTGCAAATCTGGATTGGGGTGAATTAAAAAACCCTTCGTATCTCCTATGTTTATTGAGTTAGAACATTCTTTTTTGGCATATCGATGTATTTTTAAAATATTTAGAAAGGGGTTTAAGTTTTTTTTTTAATTTTAACCCTAAAGGGGTAAATTGAGAAAAACTGAAAAGGGGTAGGGGGTTTAAAATTATTATATTTTATTTGCTGTGAGTTCCATTTCACAATGAAATGGGTTGAAAGCGATTGTTTTAAATTTTGGAATAAATGAAGTTAATGGAAAAAAATGCAGTTTTATGAGACTAACATCAATTTTATCTATACATATATAAAGGAAAGTCATAACTCTGACTAATCAATGCAGAGCCGAAACCACTGGTACTAGAAACTTTAGATTTAGGTGCAAGATTCAATTTCTTACGTAAGGTAGTGCTAGAAGGGATTTTTGAAATTCGACCCCTAAAGGGGTGAAAAGGGTAAAATGTGTTTTCACGAATTCCTCAATATCTCTTACACCCGATAAGATATCAATTTGGTGTTTACTTGCGAAGATTAGCAATGCAAATACCTAGAAACGTATTTCAGAATTTTGCCTTAATCAACCCCTAAAGGTGCATATCTGGATTGGGGGTGAATTAAAAAAACCCTTCGTATCTCCTATGTTTATTGAGTTAGAACATTCTTCTTTGGCATATAGATGTATTTTTAAAATATTTAGAAAGGGGTTTAAGTTTTTTAACAAATTTTAACCCTAAAGGGGTAAAAGGAGGAAAAACTGAAAGGGGTAGGGGTTTTAAAATTATTATATTTTATTTGCTGTGAGTTCCATTTCACAATGAAATGGGTTGAAAGCGATTTTTTAAATTTTGGAATAAATGAAGTTAATGGAAAAAATTGCAGTTTTATGAGACTAACATCAATTTTATCTATACATATATAAAGGAAAGTCATAACTCTGACTAATCAACGCAGAGCCGAAACCACTGGTACTAGAAACTTTTAGATTTAGGTGCAAGATTCAATTTCTTACGTAAGGTAGTGCTAAGAAGGGATTTTTTGAAATTCGACCCCTAAAGGGGTGAAAAGGGTAAATGTGTTTTCACGAATTCCTCAATATCTCTTACACCCGATAAGATATCAATTTGGTGTTTACTTGCGAAGATTAGCAATGCAAATACCTAGAAACGTATTTCAGAATTTTGCCTTAATCAACCCCTAAAGGTGCAAATCTGGATTGGGGGTGAATTAAAAAACCCTTCGTATCTCCTATGTTTATTGAGTTAGAACTTCTTTTTTGCATATCGATGTATTTTTAAATATTTAGAAAGGGGTTTAATTTTTTTTTTAAATTTTAACCCTAAAGGGGTAAAAGGAGGAAAAACTGAAAAGGGGTAGGGGTTTAAAATTATTATATTTTATTTGCTGTGAGTTCCATTTCACAATGAAATGGGTTGAAAGCGATTGTTTTAAATTTTGGAATAAATGAAGTTAATGGAAAAAAATGCAGTTTTATGAGACTAACATCATTTTATCTATACATATATAAAGGAAAGTCATAACCTGACTAATCAACGCAGAGCCGAAACCACTGGCTGCACTTGACTTGAAATTTGGGTGAAGGTTCGATTTGTTACGTAAGGTAGTGCTAAGAAGGGATTTTTTGAAATCGACCCCTAAGGGGGTGAAAAGGGTAAAATGTGTTTTCACGAATTCCTCATATTTCTTACACCCGATAAGATATCGACTTGGTGTTTACTTAAAAAATTATCAATATAAATACCTTGAACGTATTTTAGGATTTTGCCCTAATCAACCCCTAAAGGTGAAAATGTGGATTGGGGGTGAATTAAAGAACCCTAAGTATTTCCTATTTTTATTGAGTTAGAACATTCTTTTTTGGCACATAGATTGATTTTTAAAATATTTAGAAGAGGTGTAAGGGAATTTGAAAATGTCAACCCTAAAGGGGTAAAAGGAGAAAAAACTGAAAAGGGGTG
>CALNHX010010816.1:0-37094 GCA_940337035.1 Agriotes lineatus | reverse complement strand
ACCATATCTCGAGACTATGGTAAATTATTACTTTAATATTAAGTGAATTGGGATTAGTATTGAAATTAAATGTATGTTATCGAAAAGACTAAGTTAAGATTAATTATTTTAGGAATGGTTAGAATCTAATGATTTCAACAACATAGATAATGTCGAAATAGATAGAGACAACGTAGGTAACGCAGACAGGGCAGAAAAAAATGATTATTGTACACCACCTAGTAAATTAAATCCAAATAGTAACGATTCGATTAATTTAGAAACGACAGAAAAACAAACTATCTGTGAAGAAGTTCAATCTGCAGGTAACATTAATTATACCGAAAATTCTCACAAATCAGCAACTGCAGCTTTGAATGCCAATAACATAGAAGAAGCAAATATAGATATTAATCTCGGACATTTAGTTCAAGAAAACAATGAAACTATTACAAGTCGCAAAACTTCTGGTATTTGCATAAACGAAACCGATTCAGAATCAACAATTTCTCAAAATTCTTCAGCTTCTTACGTTCCTTCTACTACGTCTTCCAGTGGAAGCAGCAATGCCAGTGTGGATATAATATTAAAAAAAGAAAAACCCATTTACTTTACATTCGAAAAAGATAAACCATTGTCAGAAAAACGTTGTGATACGAGTTTAGAAGAATGTGGTACGGTAGAGCATTATAAGCAGTCGAATATTAATACAGATAAAACTACTTCTGCAAAGAAATCAAGTTTAATTGAAAACATGTCTTTAGGTCCTGATTCAAGTTTGCCACAAAATAATGTATAATTATATGGAAGAAGTTATAAATAAGAAAAATAAGAAAATGACTATCTGTAAATACTGCAAAAGTAATGTGACAAATTTTGAAAGGCATTTAGAACGACACCATGGAGAAGAAAAAGAAGTTACAGAATTATTAAATCTCCCAAAATCATCAAAAGAAGGTAGAACTATGCGCAGAAAGATTTTAGCCTTACTACGGTACGAAATGCAATTTGAACAATTTATAGAAAGTGATAGAAACGATGCTGATAAACTGCCTTGTGTCCACTGCAAACGTTTAATTAAACCGTCCTATTTAAGACGTCATTAAAGAGTATGTATGATAAAACCAATAAATAGCAGCAATCGTAGAATTCAACATCGTGCTTTATCGCAAACTTTATTAGCTTGTGCTACTAATTCAGCTAATACAGATGCTGCGACAAGACTTAAAAAAGAGGTTTTTCAAAAAATGAGAGCAGACGAGATTTCATTAGTAGCAAAAAAAGATGCTCTTATTCGATATTTTGGTGAAAACTACTTAAAAAAGCACAAGCGCAAACAAATTCACGTTGTGTGTTCTAACAAATTAAGAGAATGTGCAAAATTATTGATGGAAATGCGTCGCCGAACAGATAACAGTAAATTGACGTTTTCTGATATGTTGAATACTAAATATTTCGACTTACTTGTGGCAAGTTCGAAAACTATTAGCGGATATGATGCAGAACACAAGAAGTTTAGAGCTCCAAGTTTAGCTATGCATATCGGCGCGACAGTGAAACAAATTTGTGATTTATGCAGCAACCTGATATTGAAAGGTGTATTTACATACGACAATTTTGAAGAAAAACTCAAAGATATAAAACGACTGAAGCTAATGATAGAGAGTCAATGGACCTGTGAAATATCTTCTTTAGCAATAAAAGATTTAGCTGAAAAGAAATGGAACAAACCTGTTAAATTGCCTCTAACGGAAGATGTTCTTAAATTTAAAAATTTTATTCTTAAACTTGCAAATGATAACTATGAAATTTTAGAAAAAGATATAAACAATAAAGACGCATATAGAACATTAACAGAAACTGCATTGACATTGACTATTTTATTTAATAGAAGACGAATAGGGGACGTTCAATATGTTGAGACTGAGTCTTATTTAAAAAAATTTGAGATTTTAGATCAAAAGGAATTTGTCTCCTCATTAACAGAATCGGAAAAAGTTTTAACTAGCGACTGTAAAAGAGTTGTAGCAGGTGGAAAAGGAAGTCGAGCGATTGTAATATTATTTCCGAAAAATCTTCAGAAATATATAAACTTATTATTGAAAATTAGAGAAAAAACCGATATCGTTCCTAAAGGAAACCATTACTTATTTGCCTATCCTGGAATAGAAGATGCATGGATAAAAGCCGATGTAGTAATACGAAAATTTGCCTGTGCGAGTGGTGTTAATAATCCAGAAGTAATTTCATCAAACAGGTTGAGGAAACAAATAGGAACTTTAATACAAATAATGAATTTAAGTAAAGAAGAATATTCGCAGTTTGCAAAATTCATGGGTCATACAGAGAAAACGCATCAAGAATATTATGAGTAAGTAATCCAGTACATTTATCTACTATTTAAAGCATGCAATAATATACCATAGACCAATATTCTATACTAGCACTTTGGAACCGTTTAATCACTTTTACATTACAAGCCCGTTACATGGAACTTTACGGGCGAGCACGCGAAGTTTGACGAGCGAGTGCGCGAGCTCGTTAATCCGTGCGAGCCAGTAAAGGTCTAGTAACAGGCGAGTAATGTACAACTTTTTATGGTATTTTGAATAAAAAAACTTAAGATTCACTAGTCCAGTCATACGAATTACCCGTTGAAAAGCAAAAGTACACGAATGTTGTTTCTATGACAACATTTGTTAGAGCCCGGTAAAAAAAGTGCTAGACCGGTAAAACTTTTTACCGGTCTAGCACTTTCTTTTACACGTTCTTATTGGTCTAGCCTAAGCAAGTTTTTTATTACAAGTTCTTATTGGTCTCGCTAGCATAAATTGCTAGCAATCCCGTAAACACATGTTTTATCCATGACAACAGAGCTTTGTAAACAACCGTTTACGAGTCAAAATACCATAAACTACTATTACATCAATAAAAAAAAATAGAATAACAGATGACAGATGCTTATGTTTATTTTTAAATATCCACAAAAATCAGGTAGTCTTTGCTTGCTTTAAATAAAAGCCGCAATGAAAAATTATTGAGCACTAGGAGAGAATTTTATCTTCTTGGCTCACAAACAAGGTCAATAATGATATCTTCTAATGCTGGTAGTGAAAAAAAGATTTTTATCTACAACTGTCAAAAAATAGGTGTTTTATGCAACTAACTGCAGATATAAAAAATGTTGCTCATATTACACGGCCACATCAACCCTTGACTTTATAGTTCATATCTCACGGGGAAAGGCCATTCATAAGCGAGTAGTATTTTTGGAACCAATTAGAATTTAGCAGTAATGCTGGCACCATTTGTTTTCATATTGTACGGCAATAAGTAGGTACGGCTCAGTAGACTGAATATGTCATCAAGTGACATTAACCTCAAATTAATAAAAATTATTCGTGATTTTACAAATAAATATGTATTCGTAGTTGTAGATAAAATATTGTATTTGGCTCGCACATAATGGCTACGTTACACTCGGATGAATTACATACTCGCCTGGGCAGGTCGTGTATAAACGTCATCCTCGTGTACTATAGCCTACATTATGTGCTCTTCAAATAAAATACTATTATGAATACTTACTAATACTTAATAGTAAATTATTTAACAAGTACAGAAAAATGATAGCTTTTTAGAGAGGAGAGATTTTACGAGCCGAACGAAATAAAGAAATATAAAATGCAAAACTCACCACAACAATCCTTTAGAAAATACCTTGCCGGGTCATCACTTTAACAATGTTTGCCAGGGTGGAAGATTCCTGCATAGGTAACTTTACAGTGTGTTTTGAAAAATTTGGAAAAAATGCCTTTCTTTGGCAAGCTATTTGCGAATATGGTAAACACAGCTCTAATTTTTTTACAATTAGCTCAATAAATACTGAAACCTAATATCAGAGTGTCTACAAAAAGGGTTACTTAATATTCTTAAGTAGCATAACAAAAATACATTATTTTGGCCAGATGTGCACCAGCCACTATGCCAAAGAAACAGTAGAATGGTATCTAAGGAATCACGTTAACTACGCGTAGGAACTCAATGCATCCAATGTCCCAGAACTGCGACCGATAGAACGTTATTGGGATATTATGCAGGCAAAGTTAAAGAAGACAGGTAAAGCTATTAAAAACTTAGCAGAGCTTAAAATTCATCGGAATAGACTAAACAAAAAGATGGGTAAAAACGAGATAAAATGTTTAATGACGGGTGTTAGGGAAAATATGAGAAATTTCGTAAAAATAAAAACTGATAAATTGTTTATTTAAATTGCAAATTTAAGTTTATACTAGTTCTAACCTATATAAATAAATTTGTCATATCTACTTCTTTCATTCCTTAAAATCGTTTTACTTTTGGACAGAATATAAGTGATCAAGCCTTATACAAAAGTAATTCTTTTGTATTCAAATAATTATATTTGCTTTGTTTTTATACTAATTATTTTTATAGAATAACCCAAAACGCCTACCAAACTGCAAAAGTGTCTAAATTATTGACTCTTTTTGATAAAGGACAAGGATTGGCATATAAAGGAAAACCATTAAGCGAAATTGATGTTGATATTTCACGCGACATAGATGATAATGATGACGATACACAAGTTCCTGCAATATCGGACGATGAATAAATTCCTGTAATATCGTGTCCAGCGGAAGCAGTGTCCAGCACTAGTAAAGAACAATTGCTCGGCAGAATTCGCTGGACAGCAGTACAAAAGAATTTAGTTAAAAAGTACTTCCACAAGCACATTCAAAAAAAGATACCACCCAAAAAAGAAGAATGCTTAGGATTAATAAACAAAAATGAAGACATATTGCATAATTTAGACTGGGTGAGGATAAAAACATTTGTTTACAACGCGTATAGGCAAAATGATTAATTTGTTAGACCATATAATCTCATTATTTAAGGGTACCTATCATTATTTTTTATTAGTTTCCATATTCCATGTAGATTTTATATTTTTTTCAATAATTATGTATTATCATTCACTTATTATTTCCCAAACAGATATAATTATTTACTGTTTGTTTTAAACGACTTGTATTTACGTTTAATATATAAATAATAGAATTATGACTATGTAATCTGCTTTGAATATTTAAAAAGTAACATAGATATAATGTGCTGTATGTAATAGTAATTTATTATACAAGACGATAAAGTTAAATTTTATCCACGAGTGAATCGTTTAACGTCGAGACGAAGTCGAGACGTTAATGATTCAAGAGTGGATAGAAATAACTTTATCGTCGTGTATAATACAATCTTTTTTTCTATAGCAAGAACTTTAACAATTTCAAAAGAAAATAATGACAGTCAATCACATTTCAAAATGTCAGTAGCTAGATTGGGTTGCTACGATAATACGAAGCTGTCATATTTAATTTAAACAAAAGTTAGAAAATTAAATTACTTTATCTATCCTTGATGTTAAAGTGCTACTTTATCTACCCTTGCTGTTAAAGTAAAACTTGACCTTTTGTTTTGAGTTGATAAAAGCACACTTTAACATGTGCTATAGAAAAAAATATATTTAGTTTACTGTAACACAAAAATTTCATAAAAATACGTTTAATTAAACATACGTTATATGATTTAGTTCTTTATTCTATACCACAGATATTTATTGAAAGTGAATCGGGTAGAAAAATACTTAAATTGAACATTTAAGTATTATAATTATAAAATTTCATCATTTAGATTGGATTAACACGCGAGTTGCTAACTGTAGTAGTTAGTTTGTAATATTTGTCAATACATTGTTAATGTTATTTAACAAATAAACTGTTTAATCCTTTTTGGCGGACCCTGTATTGTCGAAATACGGAAGGTGCGTTATCGTTTCCAGCCACTTTAAATATGACGTGCCATATGAAGCATACCAGTACGACTCAACATTGTTGCCGCGATTTTGGAGGCAATAGCGTTCACTAAATTTACAGAGGCAGTGTCAACCCTAGAATATACAAATTGTATAAGTGTATATGCTGCAGCGCCATCTGTATATGATCATTGAAACTAAAATGTATGTAAGCATACGTATACAGGTACAATTTGCCTCCACCTAAAACTTCGCCAGTAACATCGTGACGCCATCTAGACCACAAATAACGTGTCTAACGAGTTCGACTCCGATTTGACGTGCTTGCCTCCGATTTTGGAGTCGAACACGTATGCTAAGTATACCGTTCGGAGGTGTATACGTACTAAAAATACGTATATATATATATATTGATACCTGTTAAGTTGTCACTTCCGGTATGTAGAGGTGGCGACCTAACGTCCGGGTTTTCCACTTACCCAAGTGCACAAAATTTACAATATATCTTGAGGGGAACTTGCACAATATGTCCAGCAAAAGAGGGGAAGACATTTCTAAAGTTCTTTTTCATATATATTTTGCATATCTACAGAATACAAAGTCGCTTCCTTGTATATGTTCTATATATAGACACGATTAAAGCGTAATTGCTTCCAGAAGTGTTGCCATGTGTTTCAGAAGTCACTACGCCTACTTCTTATTGCAGCATTGAGTTTGTTAAAAAATACAGCTTATTCTAAGTTCTCGTTACTTAGCAAGATGTAATTAGTAAAAAATAGAGTTTATGATTGAACTATTTCATTGTGGATGAAATATATAAGTATAACAATGTTTAAAAAATGTTGGAAATATATAGATGTATTTTTACTGTAAGCTTATTTATATCAAATGTTGTATTTTAGATTTTATAACAGGGACTGTTCTGTTTATTTTTGTCTTTTTGATAAATTCTTTTATTTCCTTCCCCGACGGATAGACTTTTTTTCGAATGGAAGACTTAAATCGTTCCTACACTAATTTAATTTCTTCATCAGACCATCCTTTAAAATGTGATTACTTACTTTGTTTAGAAATAAAAACATTTGCTTACTTTGTTTTTGTTTATTTACAAATGAATTGATCTTTCTTTTTTTTGTGGGAAGTTTGTACTCATTTTCGTCTGAATCTGCAAAATAAACCCAAATGTTTGAAAAGTTATTATACAATTTAGAATGCTTTATCACCTTCACGGTCATTTTCATTATTAGATATTATCGTGTTTGCAACGTTATCGTCATTCTCGTCAGAATCTGTAAAATAATCACAATTGTTTATTACCTACTTTTAAATGGTTCTTGATATATTTAGAAATCATATCCTGCTCTAATATACAGTGCTTTCGTAAAGTAGTGGATAAATTCGCTAAAAATTCAAAGAATAATTTTTGGAAAAAAACGCTGAGACCCGTCGACCTCGTAAGAGGTATGACGTCATCGATGTTTTTTTAAATGGCAACCCCCTTTTTTATTACAGAATTTGAAAGATCACAATTTGAAATTTGTAAAATACTAAATTTTATTTTAAGAAGTATGATTTTACGCTTTTATCAATGGCAGCAATCAATAAAAAACATGTCGGTCGTCTTAGTTACTGTCAGGCAGACAACGGTGCTCAATTTGTACATTTAATTTAGTTGGTTTTGAAATTATCATTGCAACTACTTAAATTTAGTATATGGCAATTTGAATTTTTTCTTCTTAATTTTTGATCATCTGACCTATACTCAAAAATCAGCTTAACGTAAGTAAAAAGATGCTTTCTTTCAAATTCCGTAATACAAAAGGGGTTGCTATTTAAAAAAAAACATCGATGGCGTCATATCTCTTACACGGACCCTGTGCAAATGCGCAAATAAAAATAAAGATCGAGGGGTCCGAGCGTTTTCCAAAAGTTGCTCCTTAAGTTTTTAACGAATTTATCCACTACTTTACGAAAGTACTGTATACTATTTTCAAGAGTAAATATGCAAGAGGTCGATTTTCTTAACGAATAAACTTCTTTTCATACGGTTGTTTGGTTGTCATGGTAACCATTTCGAGAAGCGAGTGCATGAAAAACGCGCTACAGCTTGCCGAGTAAGGACGACTAAATTGAGAATAAGTTTTTTCAGATAAAGAAATAACCGCAAGTGTATTTTAGAAAGTTTAATATTTGTTAAAACTTATAACTATTGGCAGAGTGAAGAAAATTTAAGACTTATGTCTGATTAATAGTTAATTTGAAGATTTCTTTATCTTGAACTATAGAGGAAATAATAGGGTAGCCAGTGTGTAATCTTAACATATTTAAAAGACAAGATTTTATCTGTTCCCAAGATGAAGTGGATCTTGGGATTTATGTTTTCTTTCTAAATGTCTCATAAAGTTTTTGATGGATGGGTAATTTTCACAATATTTGCAACGTAGTACTTTTTGTTCTCTTCTTCTTTTCTATAATGGACACAAACAATAAATTCATTAAAAAAATTAAATGTATGCTGTGTTATAATGTTGAAAAAGCCGAATAGTCATATAAAATATTTTGTACTCACTATAATTTTTTTCCGACAACGGCTCTTCAAGGGTCTTATCGATTTCTAAAATTACTGATTCTGGGATGTTATCTATTGACCTACAGGACGACGTTTCTGAATTACCACCATCAGGGTCGTATATAATGCCATTCACATTGAAATCTGCGTCCCTGCCATCATCGATTGTTTCGTGGTTCGAGTCAATGCTCTCTGAGGCCGATACATGACTGCAGGTACAATTATCATTTTGATTACACATTTTTAAATGCCTTTTATAGCTAGATTTCAAATTCATATCATCAGTTGTATTAAAAACTACTCTATTTTGGAAGGAAAAAGATTCGTGAATCTTTTATCGCTTGCAGAGATAACAAATTTGATTTCGTCTTCACGTAATTTCTTTTGTACGGGATCTGCACATCTTTGAGGTACCACGGGACTATTTTCAAAATTGCTATTATCAATCCACTCCTGCAGGTATTAATTTTTTAAATTTCACTGTCAAAAAGAAAACAGCACTTACTAGTCCAACCCCAATTTTAAACTATTTACTTACACGTGTTTTTCTAAAATGAACTTCTTCATATTTTTCCACTCTGCTTTCAATCTCTTCTGTTGGATATTTATCTTGAAGTTTTAGGGTAACCTTTTCTTTTTTATCAAAGTTTTCTTTGCAATTCAAGTTTACTTCCTTTTTTAAGTTTTTCTCATGTTAAAAATATAACAATGACTATTCAACACTATAACATATAAGCCAATCACACTGCAGACATTTGCTTTTTTTAACCAATAACAGCAGTATATCACTGAATATTGGGCACCATGCAAAATATTCACTAAACAATGTACGTACTCAAAAAATAAATAGCCTTGTTGCGAAGTATCGCTTAGCAACGATGTTCTGTCCTTAGTGATATCGCTAGGTTACGTAACACTAAACCCCAACAAACTGTGTGGCTTGTTTTAAAAATTTTAAAATGCTGTGTTTTGGAAGTATTCCGCTGAATTTAATTGAGAATGAATAATTATATTAATTGTTGGATTATTTTTCAATAAATTTAATCGTTATGTATTAATATTGTTAAATAGTCGTCCCAAATACCACTCGAAGTGGATATATTTTTTTTAAATATTTTGCCATTTCCATTGAAATTATTGCAAATTTCACTCAACAAAATCACATTTAAATGTCACTCGCCTTCGGCTCGTGACATTTTTGATGTGATTTTGTATCGTGAAATTTAAATGCAATAATTTACACGGAAACGACAAAATATTTGTCAAAAATATATCCACTGCTTGTGGTATTACCCTTGATTATACCACTCCCTCTAACATCCACCAATGAAAAATTCATAGTTACGCATGTACTAACTTTTGATAATGTACATAGCAACTGACAATCACATACCTTCCTGATTAATAGGTGATAATCACACGCCTTCACAAACATCACATTACCTGCTGTCAGTACAATTGCCATAACAACCACATTAACTGTACTTTTAATATAATACACTATTCAAACGTTGTTTATTGAGTCCTGATATAATCTAGCCGAATGCAACTCGTGTCTTCTTGATTATCAAATCATTTCTGTTTCCACTCAATATATTTCGTGTAAACAGAAATGGTTATTTGATAATCAAGAACCCACTAGTTGCATTATATATGATAATACTATCATGTTTTCAATAAGTGAAATACACAATTACTACAAGTAAATTATTGCAAAGTAAACACCGTCTTCCTAACATATAAGTATTTAACATACGCTACATGTTTCGGCTTATATATTAAACCATCTTCAGGCTAAAAGATAAAGCTTATAAAAATACGGGAAACAACTAAAGAGCAAACACCTCACCTAATGTCAAAAGTGAGAATGGACCAGATCCTGAATTTTTACTACAAGTAAGACGATATTTGAAAATATATATATTTAAACACCACTACCAACGCGAATTACAAATTATATTGCATTCAACAGATTTTCGTCTACAATATAATTATTATATTATTAGTACATTTTCTTTTAATAGCAGTAACTGCAAAGCTCGGGAAAAACAATTTAAAATTTTGTATCGTGCCGAAGCAGAATGTGCAGAAAGGTAAATATGTTCCGTTTTAAATATAATGAGTATTAATTATTTTAGTAACTTTTCTTTTTAAAGAATATGCTGCATCTACGAATTCAGAATCACATAATTTGACATAGTTAAGATTTTTCAGTTTTTTTTTCAAAACTTTATACGCATAAAGGTAAATCTTTTTGGTCAATATTCTTAAATCAGAATTGTAGGAGTTTCTAGCAATATTTTAAATAGCTTTAGCAATAACTAATTACAAAAGTAGTAGGAAAACGTACACAATGCACAATTCTCAAATTCAACAATCAATATTCACAGGAGTCGCCTTACAACACGTAAAAGAATGACTGTACGTAGCTTAGTAAGCGTGTCAAATTATTATTTGTTAAATACAGATATTGGCGAACTGCGCTTAATTCCTCTTAAAGTATCACACGCAGTTATTTTAGGATTATGCTGAGACTGCATAACCCTAAAATAATCGCAGCCTGGATCGAGATTATAAGAACACTACTGTAATACTTATCTGTGGTAAAATTTCAAACCATTGCAATTATCGCGTTAAGAGTGTACGAAATATTGTGAAACTATAAAGTAACAGGCTCAATAGCAAAAAGGCAACATCTGGAACCAACTTCAACACCATCAAATTTAAAAGCTTCACTTATCTGGACCGAATGATCTGATTTCAGGCTCATAAATGACCTGTGACATAAGTCGAAAACAAAAATAAAATATAGGCAAGATGAATTAATTAAGAAAACAATTGTTCCTTGTTGTACATTTAATTATGCTGAGGTTATTTAATATTTAAAGTTGCCCTTAAGAATAATTATTTACATGTTTTTCGGGATCCGTTTGGTGTTTGACTAACTTGAAAATACGGAAAACGTTGATTCTGAGAATAACTTGCTTAGAATGCAGTAAATAATTAACGTAAACTAGAAATTACTGCAATATTATGACAGAATTTTCTAATGGTTAGCGAGTGGAAGCCATGTAACTAGGTTTTGTTAATTTAGAAAGTTTTACTTTAAGTTTGTTGCGGATATATTTAGTACATACTGTAATACTATTTTTAAACATTGCAATCAATGAAATAAATTAAACCAAATAATATTGCGTATGGAACATGTTCCTGATTGAAAATACATTATACGAGTAAGGGCAAATTACTTTCTGGATAAGCAAGGTGATTTATTTTACTTACAGGTACAAATAGATTTTTCTTATCTTTGCTATGTACCAGCGCCACTAATAACTTGCATTGAGAACACACCTTAACTTTTCAAGTTCAATTACACTAATATCACCACGTCGAAACATAAAACTTTATATTGCGATCGCGGCCAGGACCCCGATCGCAATATGCAGCGGGAATAATATGTAAGCAGCCAAATAGATGCAAAAACAGCGTTGCCGATAAACGGAAGCAATAAAATGCCGTCTAGTTAACGGGCGTGACTTCGTGTTGGCCGTTTCTCACGTTAACAAAACGATGCCAGCGCCAGCGGTCTACAGTTGAACTAAAAAACAAATCCGCAGATATAGGGGGGTCATAGTCGCTTCCACAACATTTTTCGTATTTAGGCATTACTTGACCTGCAGTTCTAAAATTCGTAAAAAAACAAGCAAGTCGTTGTGACTTCCGAAAATGGATGTCACTTCGTTATATATGAAGCGATAACGTTTAAAGTATATCTACTTTAGAAGTGACTAACTACCTAGTATCAATATATATATATATATATATCCATATATACATATATATGATATATATATGTGCATATATGATATATATACATATGTATATATTGTATATGATATATCTATGTGATGTAGATATGTCTATAATAGAATATCATAAGGAGACGGGTGCATTTGCTCATTTTCTCTATTTTGATTGCAATAAAAGTAACTCCCCGGGATCGCATTTCTGGACTTCGTGCCCATGGAGACTTTTGATCAGCTTTGATTTTTGGATAATATCCCCGAGTATGGAAGCTTTTAACCGAGGGCCGATTCCCATATGTTCCGTGCGGGGTCCTTTAGGTACACACGAGGTTAGTAGGTTAGGTTTTGTTTGTCATTTGACACACACTGACGCAAAACTTAACCTGCAAATCTCGAATTTGACATATACTGACAATACACTTCAGTACTGCCAACTGATTCAGGCTATCCAGGACCTGCTGCAATTCAGTTAATAAATTGTAATTTTTCCAAATTGACAGATTCCAAATTTTGGAAATGTTTGATGATAATGTTCCGAAAAGTGCAAAAAATAGCGTATATACCTCGAGACTAAAGTGCCTAAATCCCTTGAGTGGTTGTTGCCCTCGGGCTTCACCCTCGAGGCAACAAACTCCACTCACGGGATTATATGGTGCACTTTAGTCCCTCATGATATAATATACTATTATCCACAATCACCTTATAATTGAAGTTTTATCCACACTTATGAACCGTCTAAAGTACCACTTTATCCACTAGTGGAATAATGAATTTACTTTATTCTAATGAATTTACTTTATTCTACTAGTGGGATAAAACCATGTCACTTACTACTGCATTGTTGGTAGCACTGTCAAGCTATGCCAAATTCGAAATTTGTAGGTTAAGTTTTGCGTCAATCTGTGTCAAATAACAAACAAAACTTAACCTATTAACCATTCGAATTTGACATAGACTGACAATACACTTCAGTACTGCCAAACGTATAACAATTGATCTCTCGATACTTTCCAAATTGTCACTATGACTTTTCATGGCTGTCAATACAAAACGTATGTTTTTTTAGATATTTATTGAGTTGTTGGATAAAACGTTGTATTGCATTCGTGTTTTAGTTGCATTTTATCCACTTAAGAAAAATAAACGCTTGAACTGCGTTCTCGCGCTTAAACATTCTTGCGTGGATAAAATACCATCTAAAACACTTATACAATAAATAAATATTATCTTACAGTAGCGGCTATTACCATACATTATACAACTGTTTTCAGTGACTAAAATGAAGTTTTATTCACAAGTGAGTTTTCATTATTTATACTACTGCATTGTTGGTAGCACTGTCAAGCTATGTCAAATTCGCAATTTTCAGGTTAAGTTTTGCGTCAGTCTGTGTTAAAGAACAAACAAAACCTAACCTACTAATCTTGAATTTGGCATAGACTGACAATACACTTCAGTACTGCCCATACATTTCAGTACTGTCAAACGTATATCACAAATCATAGGCGACTAATTATAAATTTATTTCGCGATATATTCTGACTGTGCAAACTATTTGGGCACAAGAATTGCTACTGCAAGATAAAACGTCGTATACCACACGTGAGCGAAATGCCATTATAAGCTCGTGAGAAATTGTATCGCTCATGGTGGGGCACTCGCGATTCAAAATTCTCACTCGCAAATAATGATGCATTTCTCTCACTTATAATATAATCTACTATTATATGCCCCTAAAAATAAGAAATATGGATAATAAATAGAATTTGAGGTAAAACCTTGAAATATTAAGTTTTATGTAAAATAAAACTTGGTAGGAAGATTCCTACAACTGCAATACGTCAATCTTAAATAGGTGACAACTGTATCCGGTCTGTACAAGTATGTCTATGCAAAATATAAAAAATCTATAACAAACTGCTCAACGGATTATTTACGTTTATAAAGACTTAATTATGCATATTCAGTAAAGTTCATCCAGCATATTTTGCAGCTTCTTAAGCCGCGTCCACATTAATAAATATTTACGTTGTGCGTTGTATTTGGCGCAAATTTGTGCGTGTGCGTTGAAATTAATGTAGATGTGGACGGTTCGCCGAACACAAACGCGCACAAATATTTTCGTGACGAACGACGCACGCTATCCATCGCCCAGTCGGTTTTTACTTGAACTTCAAAGAGATTTGCGGCGCAACGTTGTGCTGATGTAGACGTATGTTGGTAGTGCATATACGTGTCGTGTTGTTTTAATTTTTATTTATTTTTAGGAATGAACTTTCTAACTTGTAGAAGGAAATTATTGATTAGCCATGTCTTATTACTCGCTATTAGTAAAAAATAAATCTAGGGCATTTACTATAATGCACCATTTAATTCGAAAAAATAAAAATAAACTCAATAATAAAAAAGAAAGACGTTACCGAATGACATTTCATCTTCTGTTATTACTCTTTATTTCCACAAATGTTGCAAATATAAAACTTACTAATAATAAGAGAAGCACAATGCGCCGCGCTGCAAATCGACGAACAGGCGGAGCGCCGACACACAACGCATAACACACATTTGTGCGTCGAAAAATGATGCTCTTTCATTAAATTTGCGCCACAAATAAGTGCGCTACATTTTGAAATACAACACACAATGTAAATATTTATATATGTGTACGCGGCTTTATGCATATTTTCACTTTTTTATACTTGAAGTCTGAAGTTACTAAATCATAGTTATACGTTAACAAATTGTTTAGTAAATATTATACAATTCTGTGTACTTTATTAATGCTCTTTGACATATAAAGGGTTTTACAATAGGGACGGGTCGATGTTGACAGGCTGTGGCCATGTTATTTTGGCGGCGTCTGCCAAATCTGTTGTTTATTATTCTGTCACTGATGCCAAATCACCATGGCAAGTTACACGATAGAGCAGCACGTCCAAATGATCAAACTTTATTATCAAAATGAGTGTTCGTTAGTGCAAACTAGTGATCGGCCGATACCGATATAAATATCGGTGTATCGGCAAATTTTGCCGATAATCGGTATCGGCGAAATTTTGCCGATATATATCGGCAAATTTAAGATCAACCATTTTATTAATTATTTGTATGTAAAAACTTATTTTTAACATTTTTTTTAATAAAACTACAAAAAAATTTCTAACATATTATTTTTATTAATTTTATATTATTTACACATTATGTGAAAGATTAAATAAGGTATAATAATATGGTGGTCATTGAAAACATCAACCTTTTAACCAAACTAGACAAGTAGTGACTAAACCATTATTTATGTAAAAATGTAAAAATAAAATAACCGCTGGAGTTACAGGATGGAAAATACAAGTAAATAACTATTAACATTAAAGAAGAAATAAAATATTAACAAAATAAATGAATAATCAAAGTTTAACTTCTTTAAATTGCGGTGCAAAAATATCAAACTTTCGCCACGCTCAGGTGTCAATTTGTTTCTTTTGTTACAATAAATATTTCCTGCATCAGAAAAAATCTGCTCGCTAAAAACACTTGCAGCTGGAGCAGACAAAAAAATGTCTGCCAGATTATTTAGTAACGGCATATCTTTTTTATTAAAGTTCCACCATTCAAATGGAGATTCGTCTCTAGGAATTACAGATGTTGCAAGGTAGAGGCTAATTTCTTTTTCTAGTTTTTGTTCTTTAGGTTTAGGTTCTATAGTTTTCCTTTTTTTTAAAGCTCCACCTTCACCAACAATATTTTCGTAAGATTCCCAAAAAGAACAATGTGAATCTCTCTTTCTTTTTCTTAGCTCTGTTCTCCTTGATAAAGGTAAATCTTCATCACTGCTACTGGACATATGGTTTTTTTCCTCAGTATTATAGGGAAGTGGCTGCTCACTTGAGTTATGTTCTTTACCAAGAATTATTTGCCTAATTTCACGTAATATGCGATCTCCCAAGCGATTGTCATAAAATTTTCTTTTAAAACGGGGGTCGAGGAATGTAGCCATTGTCAAATGTTGTTTGGTTAGCATGTCTTTAAAACGTTGATCCAGGTTTTTTTTTAATTCATCTCTAAGTGTACCAACACCAAAAAAATCTTGACTATCCTTTGAGAGATAAGCTTTCAATGTACTTACAAATGGAATGATTTCAGAAATACTACTGCTTTCATGACTGGTAATTTTTGTAATCTCCTCAAAAGGTTTAAGAACATTAATAAGATTTTGCACGAGTTCCCATTGATTAAAGTTAAGATCTGTTATTCCAGGACCTGGATTCTCAGTAATATATAAGTTAATGGCCCGTTTTTGTTCTAAAAGACGCTGTAACATATAAAACGTAGAATTCCAACAGGTCTCTACATCTTGTATAAGTTGTTTGGGAGTTAATCCTAACTGTTCCTGGATTACTTTTAACTTATCACATGCCAACTGAGAGTGGTTAAAATGACCGACAATTCTCTTTGCAATGCTTATGGTATCCAAAACAGAACGCTGAGATCTAAGCGATTCTGTAACCACCAGTTGCACACTGTGTATAAAACATGCCTCATAAATAATGTTAGCATCTTTCATACCCTTTTTCATATTGGCGGCATTGTCAGCAATTGCTATATGAATCTTATTTTGAATCTGCCAATCTTGAAATATGTCTTTCAAAATTTCAGCAATAGCAGTTCCCGTATGACTGCCCCTAAATGGTTTAATAGCTAAAACAAATGAATTCCTAGAAGGTGATCCATCAAACCAATGGGCAGTTAAGGATATGAATGAATTATTATTGTACTGATCAGTCCAAATATCTGTTGTAAGTGACACCTTGCTGTTTAAGTTAGACAATTTTTCTCGCAAACACTTCCTGCATCTCTCATAAATATCTGGAACAATTTTTTCACGAAAATATTTATCCCCAGGTATTTTATATAAAGGTAATGCTTTGGCAAGTAGTCTACGAAACCCAGTGTCATTCACAATTGTATACGGTTGGTTATCCATGGCAATCATCTCACCGATCAAATAGTGATACCTTTTCGCTTTCACTCCATTAATATCCCAGATTTTTAAATTATCTACAAATTCTTGAACGGATGGTTGTATCAATGACGCACTGATCATGATCAATTAATTCTAGAATAAAAAATGAGACTCAAAAGTTTTCTGTTAGCATTTTTATATTTTATATTATTATTATCATATCATTTACTACATTTACAGTTTCATTCAAATTTTTTAATATTATAATTTTATTAATGTTACATCTTATCATTATGATTATGATTGCTATATATTTTATTTAAGATTAATTATTTTTATTTGCCAAACACCCCCTGCAATCTTTTTTAGATTTATTGTTAAACTAGAATGCTGTGTCCAAAGTTGTCAAAATAAATTAAATTAGTATTAATTATAATTATTAATTTGATTAAATTTTTGGACTTTATAGCCTGTCAAAAAAGGAAAAAGGGCGATTTTCAACTACATATCATTATCTCAGAAACAGTTGAAGTTAGAATACAACGTGGTATATCAAATTTCTTGGAATTTTAAAATAATTTAAACTTTTAAAGTATTTTTTGCTTTGAACAGTTGAACACCCTGAATAATTGTAAATATTTTTAAATTGTGGTCCTTGACACTTCGGATATGCCTACCGAATTTTTTTTTTTTTCAAAAATTTCAACAAGTTTCCATAGAAACTCCGTGGCGGTTGGGGTGCCTCATCCTGTATAATATGTCGGTTTATTGACAAACATTGGCGTTTTTATTGCATATTAAAAAACTTGATCGTTAAAAAAAGAATAGCATAATTATGTTTTTTGTTATTTCTTTCCCTCCAAAAGTGTAAAATGTGGCATTTTTAGCTGTTTGTGAAAAAAAGCATTTTTTAGAAAAAAAAACAAGCTATCTGTTTAAAGAAAACACATTGTTTCGAAAAAAAACATGAGTGTGTTTTGTCATTTATATCTCTATAAATAATAAATACTATAAATAAAACTTAGTACCAAGCTTTTCATATTCTTTTTTTTTGAGATCTCAGCAAATGATGCTTGAAATTCTATGTGTTCGCCCAGTTCCTCCCAAGGATACTATAGTTTTACAGATGTTACAAATAATGACTTACCAAGCTTTTCATATTCTGTTCTGTGAGATCTCAGCAAATGATGCTTTAAATTCGATGTGTTCGCTGTTCGTCCACTTCCTCCCAAGGATACTATAGTTTTACAGATGTTACAAATAGCGGCATCTTTTTCAGATTTAGCAGTCCCCTTCTTCTCAAAAAAATTCCATAGAGAACTTTTTTTCCCTTTCGTTTTACTAGAATCTCCAGCGGCTTTGGGTATAACTTCTTGTGAACTATTTTGTTCTTTTGGTTTAAAATATGTAGTTATTTTTTTTTTACTATTATCGCTATTTTCTCCCATCGTATTTTTATTTGAATCCCAAAAGATTATAATACCGCACGACACAATCGTTATCTGAGCAGCAACTGCAGCAGCACTGTGCACTGGCGCAAACAATGAAACAATACACTTTCTGTAAAACGGGTAATCACCACGACACTGTCGGGGAATTACCGAAATTGGTTCATGTCACGTCCGCATCGATGCGGAGTTGACAATTTTTACTTATATCAACGTATATTAAATAATTACAGACCTTTTAAAAATGTAGTGCCGATACCGATATTATATCGGTATCGGAAACTAAAATATCGGTATCGGCCGATTATCGGTATCGGCAAAAAAAATCTGTATCGGCCGATCACTAGTGCAAACTACATGGGCCTTTCAAATAAAAAAAGAATTTCGTTAATACCTTACACACAGCTTTATTCCATTTCAACATTGACCCACCTTTATTCAAAACCCTTTATATTGTGTGAATCAATAAAAGGCAAGAGTAGCCTGGACAGTAAATCGCCTACCCAGAACAATGATAAAAGTTGAAATGGTTTATAAATTCAACCCATTGAATTAATTAAGCAATTTCTTCTCAAACCAGATGAAAAATTATGCCTCCCTTTCACAGTACAGTGAAATCTCCCATAAGCGGACACGCACGGTGCCAAAGTTTTTGTCCGGTTATTAGAGGCGTCCGCTTAAGGGAAAAATCCATTTTTATGTTTAAAAAAGTTGTATACTGCTTATTATATTTTCCGCATGTATTTCTAAATATTTTGACAATTTGAATACGTACTTCCTTTACCAAAACATTAAAAAAAATTCACTGTTAATGCTTCCCTGTAGGTCTTGATTATATTTTCATAAATTTCTAAATCGTCATCGTTTTCTAATTCTGTCAACTGCACATCAATGGCACCTGCTTTAACTGAAATTTCGGTTAATCATCTTCCAGGGTTATATCTTTGTCAATGTTTACAAATTCGTCAGGGTCGACGTCTTCAATTTCTGGGATCTTCCTATACAGTCCAGCCATTACCGATAAGGATAAATCGTCCTCTGGTTCGAATTGATTATAGTGGCGTAACTTGATACCCGCAGACTCCGCGGTCGTGGGGGGCCCTGAGTCTAGTTTTCTTATTCTTTCATTCCATAAAAGCAAGCAGGAACAATTCTTCCTATTTTTATTTTTATCATAATGGATGCCCACGCAAAAGGCAAAGTAGTTTTGAATTGCAGGCCTCTAAAATCAAGGGACATGGATTGTTTTGTAATAATATCCTGCATAGAGCAATGAAGAATTTAACAACATGATCATTAAATGTTGGATTTATGGAATGTTTTGACGCCTCACGACATTAGCTGGGCCTGCATTTTGAAGTGTCCGTACAAGAGAGATCCACAGTCTAAAAATTGTAGAAAAATGGTGTCCGTGTCCGTTTAAGAGAGTGTCCGTTTAATAGAGAAAATTTTATTAGTAAAGTTAATGTAAGCAAGTTGGTTCCCAACAAAATGTTCGTGTAAGAGAGATTTCACTGTATTTAGTTATTTTTCAGTTTCTTGCAAAGTTTCTGGACCGTGCTGTATACTTTTCCATGAAAGTAAATAAATAACTCTGGAAATATTTCCATTTTTTTACTTATCAATAGTAATATAACAGGGGCGAGACATACTTACCGATAATTTTGCACACGCCAAAGGTCGAGTGCTGGTTGCAATGAAAACTGTCCCGAGGGCAGTTTTCTAAGGGCAACCAGCACGATAACTCTTGGCACGGGCAATGTTATATGTAAGTGTGTTGCCCGCGTTTATATTTTGGAGATTATTACACCAAACCCGTATACAAATTATGATTTAAAATTGATCTAATAATGCCAAAAAATTCAAACTGCTCGGTTCCTGCACATCTATTTCTAATTATGACACCATCCACGAGGTCGATAGTCATCCCTAGGGAGCTTATCGCTTGGTAAGCAGCGCCCACGAGTGCTTATCAGCTAATCAGTTCGGGATTGGTCTCATTTTCAAAAAATGCATGGTTTTCATTGGCTGATATCAGTCATGTGACAGTTGTGTGTAATAATCTTAATAATTACTACACCTACTTAAGAGTATATCTGCATTCATTATTTGATTTGACAATTGGGTGTAGGTTGCATGATTTCAAACCTATAGTAGCATCACATTTTAGTATCGATCGAATAAAAATGCTGTATTGTAAAAAATATACACATAAAACAGTTCAGTTCAACAATTTTCTGACATAATTGTACATGGCCTTCGACACCGAAAAGTAAACCTACTCCGAGGATTTTTCTGAAAAATTATACGTGTGCACTATATGCATACTACTACTACTCTTACAATGGCACATCAAGTCATTGTATATTATACATGATCCTTGACACCGAAAAGTATAGGGAAACCTACTGAGGATTTTTCTGAAAAATTGAAAGTTTATATCTACTTGTAGGGTGCATTATATGCATTCTACATATTACTCTTACTTTTATTCAGAATAAAATATTGATTGTAAAGTCATCGCATACTTGTGAATTTCATATTTATTCTGTTATGCTATTATGAAAATTTTTACTTTCACAATCTAACATATTAAAAAACTGCAGTGAACATGTAACTGTTCCAAATTTACTAACCTTCTGGCAACGAGAATACTGGATGAAATGATGGATCCAGCAGCGCTATACGTTCCGATTTGCTAAGATAGTCAGCGATATCCCTTGGACGAGTCGGATCTGTTCTTCCTGTACACAACGCGCACTGTAGACTTGGAGGTACACATCCACATCTTATAGTTGAGGATCGAGCTGCTTTCTTTGAAACAGCATGAAGGCCCCACGTTTGCAAAAGTTTTCTTTTACGAAAATTAATTAAAGGTCTTGCTCTCGAACACTGAAGATCAGAACCGGAAACAGCTCCATTTGCAGTCGAGTCCAATGACTTCGCAGTAAGAGGTGAAGCACCTGGTAGTTGTCCCCTATATCCGTTTACAACGCTAGGTGAAGAAGGTATACTGTGAGGTGGACTCCCACCTCCCAGAACTACAGCCCCTTTGCTTGCACGAATTTGTTTGTGCAAGTCGCTGTATTGACGAATTCGATATTCTAAATCTGAGATTTGAGCTTGTAGCCATGTCCAACGAGCTGCTATTGCTGCTCGCTCTGTTGCGTATCGCCATGCTGCTCTTTTTTGACTGAAATTAAAAATTTATAATTAGTACATTGGTTAATTTACAAACTTCCAACATTGTATATAGCAAGTGGGAGATTTCCAAAACCAAACCCAGTGAATTCGCATTGGAAACCACATTTATGCATAAATAGAGATGGTATCAATCAAAAGAAAAATTTATTTCTATTTTGGTAGTTAAAACAAGAAATATTTATTTATAAAAATAACTGCCACTGAACATTAGACAGATTTGTAGTTTGGTAATCCATATTTTTCAATGTTATTTTTATACATAATTACGAAGGCTACTTCTTGTTTGAGAAATATTGAGGGACAATATTTTTACTGTAACGTTATGCATCGACATTTTGCAGTAAAAAAATGTTTTTCTAGAATAACATATAAAGCAACTACAGTAGAACTCGGTTATAACGAATTCCACGGGACCGCTATATTTGTTCGTAATAACCGTTATTCGTTATACCCAAGAAGGTCATAATTTGAGCAAATTTCCAACTTCCGTATAATTTCTACTTTTTCGGAAACCGATAAAATTTTCAGTTTGACTCCCGACATTTTTCCACAACTAGAAAATGCGTAGGTACATACGGAATGTCAGTAAAGGAACGACCAAGATACATCCACTTGAAGATTTTTGCAACTCTTATAGCTATTGTATTTTTAATCCTGTAAAGGGTTTTGTTAAATACTATAGCTAAGACGTAACTATGACGCAACACCTTCGTTTTGCAAAATGCGATAATAGAACTGAGCCATAACATCGAGCAAAACCCATTATCGCTTTTCGAAGAACTGGAACCTGCAGGTAGCTGCTGGATTCTAAAAAAAACGGAGTTGCTTACAATGCCCACTATCTCGCGCTATTGTACAGAGTGTTAGAGAGAGCTAGAGAAAGTGGCCTACTACGAAATTTAACTGACCACTATTTTCCTTCCTTATTATAATGTTGCCACAACAAAATACCTAATATCTTTCAGTCACATTTTATTAGGAGAAGAAAAGGATCAGTTCTGAGAATGTATTCTTAAATTTTGGTTCCTTATTCCCGTGAAACGAATTCGTAATAAACATGAAATACATGCATTAAATCAAATGTAATTCAAATATACCTTCAAAATTATTCGTTATAAACGTGAATTCGCTGTAACCGTGATCGCTAAAAGCGAGCTCTACTGTATTTAATTTTTTTTAAAAATCATTGGCTTAACATTACTGATTTACTTTTAAAAATCATACTTATACTATCTCCACATCAAAAATTCACCTACGTTTGTACATACATACAACTATTAAATCCTGGATGTGACTATTAATCAGCCAAAGCCAGTGATTAGTAATAATAACATTAATATTTTTTATTGCCTTTTATGTTGGATTCGTTCAACACTACTGGTAAACCAGGTAGGAAAATATATTTTGATGATTACCAAAAAATCATTTAAGTTTCATAACTTATGTTAATACTTAGGATGCTGTTGACGTACCAGAGCGTTATAACATAACTAAAGTTACATGCCGTCGACGCACTAGCACGTCCAGTTACCATGCGCGTATACTTAATGCATTTTTGTTAACCCTGTAGCTACCACTTTTTAATTGTAAAGGCACTTGACTAAAGGTTTATACTTCATATATGGGTCCCGATTTCGTGGGATTAAATCAAATAGGGTGGTAATTCCCTACTTAAGAAAAGTGTTCCCTAAAGCTTGAAAACATATGTAATGCTCCTTTATTCTGAAAATTTAATGGTATCAAGCGGTTTTATGATTATCCATTTTGATTTACGTTGTAGAAGATTACTTCATAGTAATAATTTCCTAAATACGAAAAGGGCCTCAAAACCTACAACCACATGTTGTGCTCATTGTTCAGCAAATTTTATGCTGTCAAGGGTTTTGTAATTATAAATTTTCATTTTCGGAAAGAGTGTAGAAAAACTGGTAATTCCACGATTACAGAAAAGGTTCCCAGTACTTGAAAAAATGTGTATGCTCATTTGTTCCTGCTGTAAAGTATTATTGCAATGGATGTACAAGACAGTGTCCCCAAAAGAAAATTATAACAAACAAGTGCAAGAAATGTAGTTAACGAGGAGTGCAAGTTGTCTCGAATGTCTAAGTTTCTGAAAATAATCTTTTTCAACGACTGACATCGAAAATAGATTTTTCTCACTGTCATTTAACAACAGAAAGTTGACATTCGCCGCTAAGCAAGAGTTTTCATCACTTTGCCGCCCGCTGAGCATTTTGGGTTTCGAGCAAAATTCCTGGACAACGCTCGTCATTTGCTTAAATAATCGCGTCACGTCATAGACTACGCGAATAATTCTACATTTATTGTCAATTAATATTTTAAATAAAATGAAATGTCATTATTTTCGCCTTGTCGTTGGTAGTATGTATATTTTGAGCTAAAAGTGCTCTTACCGCTTTTGTACGATTGCTGGTTTTGACCGTCGCTCAATCAGTAATATTCATGCGCAGGCGGCAAGAACACTTTCTATACTACGAGGAGCGTTCAAATATGAATTATAATTTGAATTGCGCGCCAAAAGACAAAGACATGTACAGAAGTTATATACATTAATTAATGCTCTGGAACAAGTCCTAACTTCATTCAGTTGTTAAGTCGTCATAATTCATTTTTGTTCAATTGGCAAGCATGAGTGGAGTGGCCAGTCCATTCAAGCGTTGAACAACGCATTATTAGTAAATTTTTTATCAACGAAGATATCAAACCATAAGAAATTTGTGTACGAGTTAAAAGATGGCTGCAAAGGTGCTGAGAATGAACTGCATTCTCGCCGTCTAAAAAGATTGACAACAAAAGAGAATGCTGACAGAGTAAAATGCACTTATTTGGAACAATCGCGGAATTACAGTGAAGGATATTCCTTCTGCATTAAATATCAGTAGGGGTAACTTGAAAAAAAAACTTAAGTTCTCTATCTACGTCTTACAGGATAATGCTTGACCCCATTTCGCTATTCACACTCTGACTCTGACACTCTGTGACAGCAGCCAAAAGAATTTTTTTCTCGTGGAATACAGAAATTTCCGGAAAGATGGCACCAGTTTATTTATTACAAGAGAGGAAGACTGTGTAGAAAATGACATGATATATCGAGAGATCCAAAAAAAACTGTTCCTCAGCGGGCTGTGGAAATTCAACGTATTAATAATATGTTGGTGACACTGTACGTCAATCTCAAATTCGAGGTTAGCAAGTTAGGATTTGCGTCATTTTGTGTCATAACTGACGGAAAACCTAACCTGATAACCTCGAATTTGACATTGACGTACAGTGTCACCAACATATTATTCATACGTTGAATTTCCACAGCCCGCTGAGGAACAGTTTTTTTTTGGATCTCTCGATACATTAGAGTCCTTGTGTTTGTTTTTGAATAAATATAAAATTATAATTTATACTTGAAAGCTCCTCGTATTTTACGTCATATAACGTGAGGGGAGGGGAGCATTCGTGGATTAAGAAATCACATAAGACGTTAGTACGTCAATTGCCTGGTAGCACAGAGAAATCAAAAATAAACTTAATCACGGGAGCTGTTGAAAACAATAAAACTTGCGTAATCTGTAGTAGGTGCGTGTTTTGTTGACATAGAACTGCCAAATTTTTTTGAAGTTGAAAAATCATTTTAAACAGCTTGTTTAACTTATTCACATATTATTTTAATGTTAGATACCTATCAATTTAATGTATACATTGGGTTTAAATTACATATTTTTGCATATTTGTGCAGTTAGTTTTTGATCTCCCTGTATATATACTACTAGGGATGTCAGCAGGTACCCGGGTCGACCCTGGTAATAATGAACCCGGGTATATTTTCAGGACCCGGGTACCCGACTAGTAAATTATGTAATTTCTAGAAAATCAGTCTTTCGAAGATGATAAAAAACTTAAAAACAATAGGAATACGCTCTAGAAAAACATCACCATGCAGTAATAACCAGAATCACCCCATCCCATACCGCATGTTTCTTGTTTCATATAATAAATCCGCTTCACAGAAATATTCAACCCGTCAATAGTACTGTCAATAGTACCATTATATCCCGTCAGTATGGGATGAAATAACATAAACATCCTCTGTGTGATTTTGATGCTGTTACGAATTTCGAATAGTCACGCACTTGAATTTCATAGCACTTGGAAGTGTGGTGCTATTTCAATTTAGTTCAGCTTAAAACTCCCGGCTTAAGAAAGAAATTGCAGCTACCTCAGATGTTCCGATGTACGCTAACATTTTTGTTATATACCTATTTCGGGTACCCGGGTTTTATTCTAGACCGGGTAAGACATCCCTAATTTATACCTAAGTCAGATACCACCGACACACTAGTACGTTCAGTGAATACAAAACCCTTTTCAGCATTTGAATTGCAGTTATAGACAATTTGATATATTATTGACAATATCTAAAGAAAAAAATCTGGTGTGATACATGCACACAACTTCCTTTTACAGCGATCTTATAAATAGCCAAAAATTTTATTATTTTTAATTTTTAGGCATTTGTCAAAATTTTTCAAAAATTACAAATTCTACAGAAACCGTACAAAATAGAGCGTTAGTTGAAGAAACAATTTTTCTCTAAAATTGTAAGCTGAATTCAAGATGTAATAATATACCAGGTGTTCTATGTAAAATAGGAGTTAATAAAAAATAAAATATAAAAAAAAAACAAAAGAAACCCATTTTAAAGGTATTCAACTGGAAAATCAGCTATCTCACATCACTACACATTAAAAATGTAACGTTAGAAAAAAATCGTTAAAAACCGTTTTTGAAAAAATTTAAAAAACTAAAAATCACAAGAGTCAACACCATACCTCCGGTTATGCAATTTTCTTCAAAAGCTTGCTGTCGCATCTACATAGTACACAAAAATTATACTGATTGTCCGAAATCCATTTTGAACATCGGAAAGTGAGGTTTAAATAATTAAAATAATTATGTGAATAGTAAACAATAGTAGATTGAAACCTCACTTTATAATCTTAATGACAGATAAAATATTTGACAGAAGTGTTTGTTTGTTTCATTGACTTAATTTTAGTTTAAAAATGTACCTAGCCATGACTACATTCTATCTTTATCCTGTTACTTATTTTGTTTATGTCTTCCTTGTCGCACTCATTAATTTCCTATGTTCAAAACTTCGGACAATCTGTATATGAAGTTTCAACGCCATACCTCTTTTAGTTTTTGAGATATTCTGTTCAGGCACACTGAACACACAGACAGACCAATGAACAAAAACATGTTTTTTGGGTTCAGGCGACTCGAAAACTTGAAGATCTGTTAAAGAAAGTAAAAAATCTTCCATAACCTTAAAAACTCTAAGGAGCTCTACGGCAAAGTAATGAATACGATCGAAAACATAATTGATTGCGGGAGCTCATGAAAATATGACCACGGTCTACACAGCACTTTATAAAACTACATTTGAACTACAATTTACTGCATTATTAGCCCGTGTGACTTGAACAGTCTTAATAAGCTACACAAACAAGCAAAATTTAATTTAAACCAAATTTATTAGGGATGTCGGCGGGTACCCGGGTACCCGGGCCGACCCGGGTAATAGTCAACCCGGGTATATTTTCAGGACCCGGGTACCCGACTACTAAATTATATAATATCCAGAAAGTCAACCTTTTTCGGAGAAGATGATAAAAAACCAATTTCGGATAAAAAGTCACGTACTTGAATTTAATAGCACTTGGTGAATTTGTGAAAATATTTATGACGACAGACGACTTGCAGTTTGAATTGACGAGTAGGTACTATTTCAAATTAGTTCAGTTTAAAACTAGCGGCGTTAAAATTCGTAGAGCATAGAGCTTGAACATTGCATGAAACTACAAAAGTATGTACAAACAAATAACAAAACAATGTCATTAAAAAGCCATAAAAAATCGCCTGTATGGAAATATTTTCATTCGCCAGAAAATAATAAGGCAAAATGTAAAATCTTCGGGTACCCTCGGGCACCCGGGTACTGTTTTCGGGTACCCGGGTTTGATTTTAGACCGGGTACGACATCCCTAAAATTTATAGACTTCAACGATAGGTAACACGTGGATATAACAAGATGTTGAAAATGAATTGTAAATTCCAAAAAATTTGACAATTCTGTGTCACCAAAAAGCATGCTACAGATTAGACAAGTTTTGTTGTTTTCAATGGCTCCCGCAAACAAGTTTATTTTTGATCCCTCTGTATATAGACGACAGCCAAGTGTTAATAAGAGAGTTATACGTCGGCGAAGGAATCAATCAGCTGAAGTCACAATCAAATGCATTGTTTTAAAAATACAATTAATTATCACGTACAACAGGTGATTCCTCAGTCTTTACATTATTGAAATATTATACTAGCAGATAAAACCTTCGTACAGAAAGTCCATAAGATGATGATGTGTTTGAAGTGTGAACTTATTTAAAACCGATTTAAAACCAATTCTAAGCAATGATTGGATTTGTGATCAACGAAGCAACAAGTTACTTGTGTACTTAATCTTTCTAAAGCGCAAGCAATATTCCTACTGCTGCTTTTCATGGTATCTTTGAATACTATATTCATGACCGCACTAGTTGATGCAATGAAAAAGTATACATGAAATGTAATCGAATGGTGTAGTATATCAAATGCAAAGTACAAATTGTACTTTGCATTGTGAAACTTAATAAATTAAGTTCATCTTCATACAAAAATATTCGACACCGTAAATTGCTTCAACATGGAGGTTAGATTTCGGTCTATTATTAAACATATATGGTGTTAAGATTTTTGTTGTTGATAATTTTCTAAATTGGGTGATCGATTTCAATTCGGGATATAGGATAGAATTATATCTATCCTTGATAATGACATTTCAAAGTTAATTTGCGTTTCTGGTTCAACTATTACCTATTCATTTGCAGGCGTGAATTACTAAATGTAATTGTAAACACAATTATCTCTCGCACTTTCTACTGCCACACTGGCTGTATTTTAAAATTTTGAAAAAAATGTATTACTGATACTAACAAAATAAAGCTTATTTGGAAATGTAACTGAAAATAAGTCAGATATTTGAAATCAGCACTAAAAATGCTTCAACTAAAATTTTAAAAGTCATTATCGAAACTATTTCACCAAATGTACTAAAACAATTAATGAAAATTATGTTTATTAAATGGAACATTATGAGTTTCATTAACCAGTTGAAAACTACAATAAAAGGGCTTTCCAACGATGTACCATATTCGCTATTTCGTTTAAAAGTAGCTTTTAAGATAACAAAAATACATACAACATAATTTAAAAATATCTTTTCATTTAAAAAAAAAAGGTTTTCAATTATTCTTGTAAGTTTGGTGCGATAATTAGATCAGAAGGAACTTTTACAGCCAAGTGGAATTTGTTTTGCATTTCTTATTCGATTGTTTGTGATTTTTCGTAAGTCATGGCATACTTGAGGTAAATATTTTTAATTTTTGTTTAAAATAATGAGTTTCAACATTTTAGTTTAAGCATGCTATCGTAAAGGATTTTTAGCGTTGATTTCAATTATCTAAAAATATACGAGGTGTTCCATTTAAAAAACCAAAGTCATGTATCACTACGTAAAAATGAGGCAATGGTTTAAATTGGTTTACGATAATTTGTAGGTTGTTTACTGGCATTGAAAATAAAAGAACGAGATTTCGATATCTTGATTATTAATGAAGTTATGGGCTGTCTAGCGATCTACAAACACCCTGTGGTTTTTTTAATCTCGTTATTGGTCTTGTTAAAACACATATTTGTCCAGCGTTTTTTCATGAGTGTTTAACATTTTGATAACATTTAAAAAAAAACTGATTTCATAATTGCCGCAGCAACAGTATATCTTTCAAAGCAGAAAAACTGGAACGAAGAAAAAGTCTTAATCAAACTCAAGGGAGAAGTCTGGTACACAGATGATCAAGAACAGAAAATGAAACAGGTCTGGGTATTTACAGCAAGGGACCAAGAAATGCAATAAGCATAAACCTAGGACAATATGCAACTGTATTTCAGACCAAGGTAACAGCAATTCTAACCTGCGCCCAATTAACGGTGCAGAGATCCTACAAAGATAGGAAAATACATATTCCGACGGATAGTCAAGCAGCTATAAAAGAACACAACAAACTGAGCTTGTTGTGGGTCCAAGGTCACCAGGGAGAATAATAAGCAACGAAAAAGCTGATAAATTAGCACAATCCAGCTGATAGGACCAGAGCCTACATGTAACACAGCTTACAGCATGATCAAACTAGAAGCTGGTTACGATATTCATCGCAAATTCTGGTACGTCTACCCTAAAGCAAGGCAGTTTAGAAACTTCATAGGGGAACTGTCCAAGAAAGCGACATTGGCACTCCTGGAAAATGGCAGGGAGAAAATAAAACACATAACAAGGATAACTATTGGAGATTGTTATATGAAACAAATATATGCACACAATAGGGGTGGCAACAGACACATATTGCAGATTCTGTGAAGAACAGGATGAGACTCCAATTCAATGGTTATGCGAGTGCAAGGAACTCAAAACTCTATGAGAAAAACACTGAGGTAACAACAATCGAACCCGAACTGCTGATAAACACCTCATTAAACGCATTAGTAAACTTTTTTGAGGACATTGAAATTTGAAATACCTTTGCGAGGCAAAGTGAAGCACTGGGAAGCACAATACGTCTTTTAGCCGCAGTGCAAAAAGGGATAAACCCAACCACAAGTACAACAATAATAATAAAAGTCACATTTATGAAATGCCAAAATTCAAAGTTTTTGATTATTTCTATGCAAAGTAGATAATATAGTATATTATACTAGCATAAGAGACGTTGCAGCACTCGTTCCACTCCAAACTCACTTGTGCCACAATAAACCCTCTTATTAAACTTGTATAATAATGTACTAATTGGATTCTATTGATGCACACAAATTTAGAATTTGACATTTTACGTTCTGAATATCCTTTACATTTAATTCCAACAGTTTTCAAATGTCTAATAATATTTTGCATATTGCAAATGAGTTTTCAAATGTCTAATAATATTTTGCATATTGCAAATGTTTGAAGTGTGAAGTTAAGTTATATATAAGTTTACTAACATAATTAGGGATGTTCGATACACCGAAAAGTACCGGTATAATCGTATCGTATCGATTTAAAACAATCGGTTCGAGGCAGTATCGTATACAAAAGTACTGGTACATGAAATACAGGTACACATTGGATCCATGATATTTTCTAGGTAAATTTATACGAACTTTCAAGTCCTAGTACAGCAAATAGAACTGTAGCAATAATAGTGGCAGTAACAATAAAAAAATCAAGAAAAAATAATTACAAAGTCAGTATTAGAAATACATCTATTAAATAGTATACTAACTTTTATAACGCTTAAAAGCTTGAAAAGCAACACGAAAATAATGACTGTAACGCATTCATATTGTCCAACAAAGTGTAATTTCATAAACGTATATGAACACTACAATTGTATAAAGCAGCATGTTATAAATATTTAAGCTGAATCATGAAGTTTTTATTGGATATTTAATCATTATAATACAATTTGTTGAGATACATGAAAGCTCCAGTCCGCCCGAATTATTCATTCTCTTTAGAATTTATCAATTACGATTTTGCTATACCAGCCGAAACCCGAAATGTAGTACGTACACATGTTAAACAGTTAAGATTTCGACAACAAAATCATTTTGTTTGATTTCTATTGTCGAGTTTGTAGAAGCTGAAAATTACTTATTGAAAGTTATCGACGTTCGACTATCTCGCCCTTACTCCCATAGAACACTAAATATAAATATCAAACAACCTCATTTAGATTGTTTCATTAACTTTAATGTTAAAAATGACAAAAAAATAACTAATGGTCAAAAGATGAGTTATTGGAACCCAGGCGGAAAAAACCTTGAATCGGTCCTGACGATGCTGAGCAAAAATAAATCGTATCGTACTGTATCGCTTACTGAAATACCGGTACAAAATATCGAGTATCGGAAGACAAAGTACCGGTACTTCAAAATATCGGATCGTACCGCACACCCCTAAACATAATATTTGAATCGCTAGTGAACTTTTACCAGTTTTATTAAGTTTTGAACAAATTTTAAATTTCACGACAGCTTGCATATGTGTGTTCATGTTCTCAATTGATATACTGTTTATTATGTATTTACATAAAAAATAAATATTGTTATTATTATTATTATTTTCTTATCAAAGAAATGTTTCAATGTAAAACAAGTTCATATTAATTCTATTAGCAAAGCAAATGTATTACTTTAAATATTAGTTTAACATTTTCCGATTTAATTAACTTCTGATCATGTTATAAATTTCATTGTGACAGTTTTCAGTTGTATACTAGTACTTTTCTTAGATATTTTCATAAAAAAAATTGACAAATTCCATTTTGACCAAGTGTAAATGTCGGACAACATTGTGCACATTAAAACATGTTTTAGCGTGAAACAAGTAATTTTTACTTCCTTTTACGATAAAGGACACCTGGTATATTATTACATTTTTGAATTCAGCTTAAAATTTTAGAGAAAATTTGTCTCTTGAATTAACGCTCTATTTTGTAACGTTTTTGTAGAATTTATAATTTGAGAAAATTTTTAACAAACGCTTAAAAATTAAATTTTTGGCTAATTATAAGATCACTGTAAAAGGAAGTTATGTGAGTGTATCACACCAGATTTTTTTTGTTCCAACAACACAGTAAGTGTCAGAGTTAAGTAACCCTGTGACCCTCCAGTAACTAAAAGTTTTCATCTGTTCGTTAATAGTAGTTTATTTATCTAGAACGAAAAGTGGCATTTTACAGACGAGAAAGTTGTTACTTGCGAGGACCTTTAAAAACACTTTTCGTTCGTGGTGAATACAACGGTTTATTTCATACTGCAAGTTTAATGAATTTTAAATAAAAAGTTGTAAATCATTTCAAATTTCATGTCAACAACTGACATATAATTTTAAAGTACTTGAACTTTAAAATTTTACTTTAAAGTACTAGGACTTTAATGTTCCATTTTTTGTACAATAAATACGTTTTAAAGTACTTGAACTTTAAAATTTAACTTTAAAGTACTAGGATTTTAATGTTTCATTTTTTGTACCATAAATAATCCGAAAAATTTCATTTTTGACATCAGTATGAAATAAACGAAATATAGTAATCATTTTAACAAATTCCACAGCCCTCTAGAGCAGCGGTTCTCAATCTTTTATGCTTGATGTACTACCTGGAAATGTATATGTAACTGGTATACCATGTACCCCTTGCATAGATAAAACTATAGTTATAGTAGAACGATACGAATTAAATGAAACACAGATATTAATTAAATTAATTTAAATTCCATAAAATATTTATTCGTAAATTATATTGATAAACACAAAAAACAACAAACAATTTAACACTTTTACAAAATTATAAGACCTTGCGATTTTTGAGCTCTCACAGTGCACCCCCAAAGATTTTACCACATACCCCAGGTTGAGAATCGCTGCTCTCAAGCAGTGGTCTCCGAAATTTTTAAATCGCATACCCCAAAGACAGGAAAAATTGATAGTGGTAACCCTGATGTACATATAAGAGTAAGGGATAGTGTCACTGCTATCAATCCCTAGTCTATTAAGTCTTCATCATCATGTTATTTAAAAATGAAAAGTTAATATTTGTTAATCTTTAATTGCTTTTCTTATTTTTTTCTGTCACTTGGCATATTCCCAAGTATAGACTCGTGTACCTCCTGAGGTACGACTGCCCCACTTTGGTGACCACTGCTCCAGAGAATAAAAGTTTTAGATCATACTACATATACAGGGTGTTCGAAAAATAGAAGGCAATATTTGGAGGGGTAATAGTACTCAATATGATGATAAAAAAGTTCCGATGGACGTAGGTTCGGATATGCTTCTTAACGGAGCTACAGCCTCGAGACGAGTAAAGGAGAAAACACATTGTTGAGGAGATCACGCTCCTGAAGTAGCAAATTTCAATCTTTAGGTTGGCTTTTCCCGTAAACTACTGCTCTCAGCAATTCCTTTTCTACTAGGCAGAGTCAAATGAAAACCTTAAAAACCATGTTAAACAAAAATTTATTGAAGCAATGTCAAAAGCAAATATATAATTTTTTGACGTAGTCCGCATTACGTTTTATGCAGGTGGTCCACAATTTTGGAAGCACTTGAATAATTGAAGAAAAAATGTATTTCAGTCGTGTGCACCTGTGCACACTGTCAACTTCCCGTTCGACAATGTCCGGAAGCGATAAGAGAGGAAAAGTCAAAGGAAAGACGAAGTCCCGCTCCAGCCAGGCCGGCCTCCAGTTCCCCGTCGACAGAATACATAGGCGCCTCAGGAAGGGCAACTACGCGGAGCGCAACCGCGCTGGTCTACCTGGTCGCCGTAGTTCTCGAGTTGGCCAGCAACGCAGCCCACGACAACAAGAAGACCCGCATCATCAGCTGCCGATAAGGAACGGTAAGGAGCTGAACAAGCTGCTCTACGGCAGTTCTGTTGCCCATGAAGACGAAAAGAAGGCTTAAATTTGACGAATCACTTTATCTTTGCTCTTTAAGTGGACCAAAGACATAATAATAGCTTGTGGCGAGGTCAGGAGAATAGGGAGGATGTGGGGTAGACACTCAACTTCCAATTTTAGATTGTTGCCATCTTTGCACATGCAGTATCAGGCCTCATGTTATGCTGCAAAAGAATGCCAGAACTCAGCAATCCGCGCATTTTGGTTCTGATGACAGGCTTGAGAGGGCCCTTGAGTATGTGACACTAGTAACAGTAACCCCATTAGGCATGTATTTCTCCAAAACTACCCCTCTTGCAACCCAAAAAAAGTTTAGCTCCACCAAGCTTACAGGAAAATACGCCAATACGCCAACTAGTTTTTGAAAGACAAAGCGGGACAATGTGTCAACCAGTAGCAAGCAAACTTAGTTAAGAAGTGCATTCACTACATGTCGATTATTCGGTTTCTAACTGATATTACGAGGCGTTCTCATTTAATCGATTTTTGAGTTATTGTTGTTATATACTTATCAGTTTTTATGTTATTTCTGTTTTATAGCTCTTGTTGGTGTTAATATTTTATTGCTTCACTATCTATTTGAATTTCTTAGTAATAATAACCTCAAATTGTCTGCAATCGTACTTTATGCGTTTTGTCATTTTCTAGTTGTTAATTCCACTTGGCTTTTCTACGTTTTCATAGTGGTACTTAGTACTAACCTGTAATTTCAATGCAAATTAAGATAATTCTAACTCTCGGTAACAAAATATTATCAGTTTTTTAAGGATATGTCTTAATATTTTTTAACAAGTTTTAGAACTAGTAATTAGATTATCATATTCTTTGATACCCAAAAACAATGTGGTCAATGGACATTCCCACTGGTCAACAAATTAACTGCTGCAGCTACAGGATAATCCATAACTGTTATAAAAGAAAGTCAAGCAGCTGCAAACAGTTTATTAGTCTCCAAAGAAGAAGACAAGAACAAGACCCGCAAATTAAATTATTTTAAATGATTTCGATAGAGGTGTTATAAAGTGAACTGTGCATACAGTTCCTACCTTAAATTTGTTATCAGAAAAGCAAGGAGAAAGGGAAACATTACAAAAAACTTCTTATTTGAATTTAAAAATAACAATGTCATGATAAAAGAAAGTATTAATGGAAAATGAAAAGCTAGAAGACCAAAAGAACACCGTTACTTATTTAGGCGAAATCTACATTCGTACATCATATAGCGTTGGCAATTCGAAGAGAAACCTGGTGTGTTACAAGGTAGGAGATGTGGTAGAAGATACTAAAATTCATGCAGAGTTATGTTTATAGAAACTTTTTTAGCATCTTATTGAGTACTTTTAGCCTCCCCCCCCCCCCCCAAATATGAGCCCTGTATATGGGCCTAGACATTTTTAATATTTCAGTAATACTTGGAACAGTTTTTGTAAAACCCAGAACGACCTAAACAATGTATTTTGGACTATTTTTTGTTCTTAACGTCATTTGTACTAAAATGGCAACTTTAAACCGTACACATTGTGTGTAATAATTACTGATAAGGTTTATGAAACTAACTTTTAAATTTTAAATTATGTAGGTATTAAACACAAAAAAATGAGGTTAACAAAAAGTTGTTATTGAATGGAGTTGTAATACAAGTAATTTTTAAAATAGGCCCCCTGATTTTACTTTTAGCTGATATTATACAATACAGGGTGGTGAAAAAATTGCGCATTATATCACTACTGCATTTTTTCTGAGGGTGCAGAGTTATTTCTTACAGATCGTGTTCGAATACTCAGCTCCATTCTCTTAGAAAGAATCTGTAAAATAAAATGTATTGGGTTGTTGCTATGAAACATGGACAAAGTACCCTGAATGTTAAAGTTTTCTTTGTATTTTTTACAAAAAGAAACTTGAAATGTTTTGTATATAAAAAGAATATTTTAGTTGTAATTCACGAAGTATTTTTGGATAGTACAAGCATAAATCATGTACCTATTTGTACCTCAAATATTAAAAAAAAATGTTGCCTCAGCTGGGGGGTGTAAGGTGTCCACCAACAAATTGTAAAATTATATCTTGAATAAACAAATGGACATTCGAGCTCTAGATTCAAGTGCCAGACTTATGTTACGTATGGAATTTTAGTATAGTTCAAGCTTTACTGTCTTCTCGAGCGTGTTTGCCGAAGATTTTGGAATTTTTTGAGGTTGTATAGTATAAATAAATCTAGTTTATGGAACCTAACCCCATTTTTATCATTTATGTGTTTACTTGCGCAAAGCGCTTTTGCGCTTCGCAGCATTCTTCTGAAACGTAAACCCCGCAAACAGAGAGGTCTGCCTGTATACCAATAATAACATATGGCGCCGAAACTTGGGTTATGCTAGATAAGCACAAACCTAAAATAACGGCAGCAAAGATGAGATATTTAAGGAAGATAACAGGAAAAACAAGAAGGGGCCGGGCGAGAAATAAGAGCATAAGGGATGAATTACAACTACTCCCACTGGTAAACGAGATAGAAAAGAAACTAAGCTGGTACGGACACCTAAAAAGAATGACAGATCATAGAATACCCAGAAGAATAACAGAAATGGGAATAAAGGGAAAAAAAAAGAAAGGCAGACTGAGGATACAGTGGATATATGAGAGAACTAATGCATAAACGAGTAAAAACAATTACGGAAGTAAACAACAC
>CALNHX010010815.1:0-37120 GCA_940337035.1 Agriotes lineatus | reverse complement strand
GATAAAAACACTTTATAAGTCATTTGGGCGTTAAAGTTCTGACTGTTTGCTTCGAAAACGACGTCTAGAGGCTATTCTAGTGGCTTGGAATTTAAATTACAACTACAAAATTGTTACATGTTGCATCTGGTTATTAGTTTTGCTAGTATGCGGAATTTACCACATCTGGGAAACTGTTCTAGCAAACCTTCGATGCCTGGGAATAATAAAAATAGATTTAAAATGGTTAATAGAAAATTGATTCCAGAAGATGCTTTGGCAAGCATCTATTGCACACTGCGGTAAATTTAGGATGCTAAAAACACTCTCTAAGTCAATGGAGAGTTTAAGTTCTGCCTTTTTGCCTCTAAAACGTCGTGAAGGGGCTATTCTAGCAGCTCGGAATTTAAAATTACATTTACAAAAATGTTACATGTTGCATGTGGCCAATAGTGGTGTTAGTATGCACAAATTGCCAGCCCTGGCAAGCTTTCTAGCAGTTCTTCTGTGCCTGGTAATAATATAAAATCGATACAAAATGGCGAATGGTAAACTAAATACCGAGTATGCTTTGGCAAGCGTCTATTGCACTCTGTATTAAATTTAGGATGCTAGAAACACTCTCTAAGTCACTTTGGCGTCCAAGTTCTACCTGTTTGCCTCTAAAACGACGTCTAGGTACTATTCTAATGGCTCGGAATTTAAATTTTTACTTACGAAATTGTTAAATGGTGCATGTGGCCATTACTGCTGCAAGTATGCACAACTTTTCACTCCTGGGAAGCTGTTCTAGCAATCCTTCGATGCCTGGGAATAATACAAATACATACAAAATGGCTAATGGAAAACTGAATGCAGAAGATGCTTTGGCAAGTGTTTATTGCACTCTGCGGTAAATTAGGATGATAAAAACACTTTCTAAGTTACTTGGGCGTTCAAGTTCTGACTGTTTGCTTCGAAAACGAGGTCTAGAGGCTATTCTAGTGGCTTGGAATTTAAAATTACAACTACAAAATTGTTACATGTTGCATCTGGTTATTAGTTTTGCTAGTATGCACAATTTCCACCTCTGGGAAACTCTTCTAGCAAACCTTCGATGCCTGGGAATAATAAAAATAGATTTAAATGGCTAATAGAAAATTGATTCCAGAAGATGCTTTGACAAGCATCTATTGCACACTGGGGTAAATTTAGAATACTAAAAACACTCTCTAAGTCAATGGAGCGTCCAAGTTCTGCCTTTTTGCCTCTAAAACGTCGTCTAGGGGCTATTCTAGCAGCTCGGAATTTAAAATTACATTTACGAAATTGTTACATGTTGCATCAGGTTATTAGTGGTGCTAGTATGCACAATTTACCACATCTGGGAAACTGCTCTAGCAAACCTTCGATGCCTGGGAATAATAAAAAATGATTTAAAATGGCTAATAGAAAATTGATTCCAGAAGAAGCTTTGGCAATCATTTATTGCACACTGCGGTAAATTTAGGAAGCTAAAAAGACTCTCTCAGTCAATGGAGCGTCCAAGTTCTGCCTTTTTGCCTCTAAAACGTCGTCTAGGGGCTATTCTAGCAGCTCGGAATTTAAAATTACATTTACGAAATTGTTACATGTTGCATCAGGTTATTAGTGGTGCTAGTATGCACAATTTACCACATCTGGGAAACTGCTCTAGCAAACCTTCGATGCCTGGGAATAATAAAAAATGATTTAAAATGGCTAATAGAAAATTGATTCCAGAAGAAGCTTTGGCAAGCATTTATTGCACACTGCGGTAAATTTAGGATGCTAAAACCACTCTCTAAGTCAATGGAGCGTCCAAGTTCTGCCTTCTTGCTTCTAAAACGACGTCTAGAGGCTATTCTAGTGGTTTGGAATTTAAAATTACAACTACAAAATTGTTACATGTTGCATCTGGTTATTAGTTTTGCTAGTATGCACAATTTACCACATCTGGGAAACTGTTCTAGCAAACCTTCGATGCCTGGGAATAATAAAAATAGATTTAAAATGGCCAATAGAAAATTGATTCCAGAAGATGCTTTGGCAAGCATTTATTGCACACTGCGGTAAATTTAGGATGCTAAAAAGAATCTCTAAGTCAATGGAGCGTCCAAGTTCTGCCTTTCTGCCTCTAAAAGGTCGTCTAGGGGCTATTCTAGTAGCTCGGAATTTAAAATTACATTTACGAAATTGTTACATGTTGCATGTGGCTAATAGGGGTGTTAGTATGCACAAATTGCCACTCCTGGCATGCTTTCTAGCAGTTCTTCTGTGCCTGGTAATAATATAAAATCGATACAAAATGGCGAATGGTAAACTAATTACAGAGTATGCTTTGGCAAGCGTCTATTGCACTCTGTATTAAATTTAGGATGCTAGAAACACTCCCTAAGTCACTTTGGTGTCTAAGTTCTACCTGTTTGCCTCTAAAACGACGTCTAGGTACTATTCTAATGGCGCGGAATTTAAATTTTTACCTACGAAATTGTTAAATGGTGCATGTGGCCATTACTGCTGCAAGTATGCACAACTTAAAACTCCTGGGAAGCTGTTCTAGCAATCCTTCGATGCCTGGGAATAATAGAAATACATAAAAAATGGCTAATGGAAAACTGATTGCAGAAGATGCTTTGGCAAGTGTTTATTGCACTCTGCGGTAAATTTAGGATGATAAAAACACTTTCTAAGTCACTTGGGCGTCCAAGTTCTGACTGTTTGCTTTTAAAACGACGACTAGAGGCAATTCTAGTGGCGTGGAATTTAAAATTACAACTACAAAATTGTTACATCTTGCATCTGGTTATTAGTGGTGCTAGTATGCACAATTTACCACATCTGGGAAACTGTACTATCAAACCTTCGATGCCTGGGAATAATAAAAAACGATTTAAAATGGCTAATAGAAAATTGATTCCAGAAGAAGCTTTGGCAAGCATTTACTGCACACTGCGGTAAATTTAGGATGCTAAAAATACTTTCTAAGTCACTTGGGCGTTCAAGTTCTGCTTGTTGGATTCGAAAACGACGTCTAGAGGCTATTTTAGTGGCTTGGAATTTAAAATTACAACTACAAAATTGTTACATGTTGCATCTGGTTATTAGTTTTGCTAGTATGCACAATTTACCACATCTAAGAAACTGTACTAGCAAACCTTCGATGCCTGGGAATAATAAAAAATGATTTAAAATGGATAATAGAAAATTGATTCTAGAAGATGCTTTGGCAAGCATTTATTGCACACTGTGGTAAATTTAGGATGCTAAAAACACTCTCTAAGTCAATGGAGCGTCCAAGTTCTGCCTTTTTGCCTCTAAAACGTCGTGTAGGGGCTATTCTAGCAGCTCGGAATTTAAAATTACATTTACGAAATTGTTACATGTTGCATGTGACCAATAGTGGTGTTAGTATGCACAAATTGCCACCCCTGGCATGCTTTCTAGCAGTTTTTCTGTGCCTCGTAATAATATAAAATCGATACAAAATGGCGAATGGTAAACTGATTACAGAGTATTCTTTGGCAAACGTCTATTGCACTCTGTATTAAATTTAGGATGCTAGAAACACTCTCTAAATCACTTTGGCGTCCAAGTTCTACCTGTTTGCCTCTAAAACGACGTCTAGGTACTATTCTAATGGCGCGGAATTTAAATTTTTACCTACGAAATTGTTAAATGGTGCATGTGGCCATTACTGCTGCAAGTATGCACAACTTAAGACTCCTGGGAAGCTGTTCTAGCAATCCTTCGATGCCTGGGAATAATAGAAATACATAAAAAATGGCTAATAGAAAACTGATTGCAGAAGATGCTTTGGCAAGTGTTTATTGCACTCTGCGGTAAATTTAGGATGATAAAAACACTTTCTAAGTCACTTGGGCGTCCAAGTTCTGACTGTTTGCTTTTAAAACGACGTCTAGAAGCAATTCTAGTGGCTTGGAATTTAAAATTACAACTACAAAATTGTTACATCTTGCATCTGGTTATTAGTGGTGCTAGTATGCACAATTTACCACATCTGGGAAACTGTACTATCAAACCTTCGATGCCTGGGAATAATAAAAAACGATTTAAAATGGCTAATAGAAAATTGATTCCAGAAGAAGCTTTGGCAAGCATTTACTGCACACTGCGGTAAATTTAGGATGCTAAAAATACTTTCTAAGTCACTTGGGCGTTCAAGTTCTGACTGTTGGATTCGAAAACGACGTCTAGAGGCTATTTTAGTGGCTTGGAATTTAAAATTACAACTACAAAATTGTTACATGTTGCATCTGGTTATTAGTTTTGCTAGTATGCACAATTTACCACATCTAAGAAACTGTACTAGCAAACCTTCGATGCCTGGGAATAATAAAAAATGATTTAAAATGGATAATAGAAAAATGATTCTAGAAGATGCTTTGGCAAGCATTTATTGCACACTGTGGTAAATTTAGGATGCTAAAAACAATCTCTAAGTCAATGGAGCGTCCAAGTTCTGCCTTTTTGCCTCTAAAACGTCGTGTAGGGGCTATTCTAGCAGCTCGGAATTTAAAATTACATTTACGAAATTGTTACATGTTGCATGTGACCAATAGGGGTGTTAGTATGCACAAATTTCCACCCCTGGCATGCTTTCTAGCAGTTCTTCTGTGCCTGGTAATAATATAAAATCGATACAAAATGGCGAATGGTAAACTAATTACAGAGTCTGCTTTGGCAAGCGTCTATTGCACTCTGTATTAAATTTAGGATGCTAGAAACACTCTCTAAGTCACTTTGGCGTCCAAGTTCTACCTGTTTGCCTCTAAAACGACGTCTAGGTACTATACTAATGGCTCGGAATTTAAATTTTTACCTACGAAATTGTTAAATGGTGCATGTGGCCATTACTGCTGCATGTATGCACAACTTACCACTCCTGGGAAGCTGTTCTAGCAATCCTTCGATGCCTGGGAATAATACAAATACATACAAAATGGCTAATGGAAAACTGATTACAGAAGATGCTTTGGCAAGTGTTTATTGCACTCTGCGGTAAATTTAGGATGATAAAAACACTTTCTAACTCACTTGGGCGTTAAAGTTCTGACTGTTTGCTTCGAAAACGACGTCTAGAGGCTATTCTAGTGGCTTGGAATTTAAAATTACAACTACAAAATTGTTTATATGTTGCATCTGGTTATTAGTTTTGCTAGTATGCGCAATTTACCACATCTGGGAAACTGTTCTAGCAAACCTTCGATGCCTGGGAATAATAAAAATAGATTTAAAATGGTTAATAGAAAATTGATTCCAGAAGATGCTTTGGCAAGCCTCTATTGTACACTGCGGTAAATTTAGGAAGCTAAAAACACTCTCTAAGTCAATGGAGCGTTTAAGTTCTGCCTTTTTGCCTCTAAAACGTCGTGAAGGGGCTATTCTAGCAGCTCGGAATTTAAAATTACATTTACGAAATTGTTACATGTTGCATGTGGCCAATAGGGGTGTTAGTATGCACAAATTTCCACCCCTGGCATGCTTTCTAGCAGTTCTTCTGTGCCTGGTAATAATATAAAATCGATACAAAATGGCGAATGGTAAACTAATTACAGAGTATGCTTTGGCAAGCGTCTATTGCACTCTGTATTAAATTTAGGATGCTAGAAACGCTCTCTAAGTCACTGTGGCGTCCAAGTTCTACCTGTTTGCCTCTAAAACGACGTCTAGGTACTATTCTAATGGCTCGGAATTTAAATTTTTACCTACGAAATTGTTAAATGGTGCATGTGGCCATTACTGCTGCAAGTATGCACAACTTATCACTCCTGGGAAGCTGTTCTAGCAATCCTTCGATGCCTGGGAATAATACAAATACATACGAAATGGCTAATGGAAAACTGAATGCAGAAGATGCTTTGGCAAGTGTTTATTGCACTCTGCGGTAAATTTAGGATGATAAAAACACTTTCTAAGTCACTTGGGCGTTTAAGTTCTGAGTGTTTGCTTCGAAAACGACGTCTACAGGCTATTCTAGTGGCTTGGAATTTAAAATTACAACTACAAAATTGTTACATGTTGCATCTGGTTATTAGTTTTGCTAGTATGCACAATTTACCATATCTGGGAAACGGTTCTAGCAAACCTTCGATGCCTGGAAATAATAAAAATAGATTTAAAATGGCTAATAGAAAATTGATTCCAGAAGATGCTTTGGCAAGCATCTATTGCACACTGCGGTAAATTTAGAATGCTAAAAACACTCTCTAAGTCAATGGAGCGTCCAAGTTCTGCCTTTTTGCCTCTAAAACGTCGTCTAGGGGCTATTCTAGTAGCTCGGAATTTAAAATTACATTTACGAAATTGTTACATGTTGCATGTGGCCAATAGGGGTGTTAGTATGCACAAATTGCCACCCCTGGCATGCTTTCTAGCAGTTCTTCTGTGCCTGGTAATAATATAAAATCGATACAAAATGGCGAATGGTAAACTAATTACAGAGTATGCTTTGGCAAGCTTACAACTACAAAATTGTTACATGTTGCATCTGGTTATTAGTGGTGCTAGTATGCACAATTTACAACATCTGGGAAACTGTACTAGCAAACCTTCGATGCCTGGGAATAATAAAAATAGATTTAAAATGGCTAATAGAAAATTGATTCCAGAAGATGCTTTGGCAAGCATTTATTGCACACTGCGGTAAATTTAGGATGCTAAAAACACTCTCTCAGTCAATGGAGCGTCCAAGTTCTGCTTTTCTGCCTCTAAAAGGTCGTCTAGAGGCTATTCTAGTGGATTGGAATTTAAAATTACAACTACAAAATTGTTACATGTTGCATCTGGTTATTAGTTCTGCCAGTATGCACAATTTCCACATCTGGGAAACTCTTCTAGCAAACCTTCGATGCCTGGGAATAATAAAAATAGATTTAAAATTGCTAATAGAAAATTGATTCCAGAAGATGCTTTGACAAGCATCTATTGCACACTGGGGTAAATTTAGAATACTAAAAACACTCTCTAAGTCAATGGAGCGTCCAAGTTCTGCCTTTTTGCCTCTAAAACGTCGTCTAGGGGCTATTCTAGCAGCTCGGAATTTAAAATTACATTTACGAAATTGTTACATGTTGCATCAGGTTATTAGTGGTGCTAGTATGCACAATTTACCACATCTGGGAAACTGCTCTAGCAAACCTTCGATGCCTGGGAATAATAAAAAATGATTTAAAATGGCTAATAGAAAATTGATTCCAGAAGAAGCTTTGGCAATCATTTATTGCACACTGCGGTAAATTTAGGAAGCTAAAAAGACTCTCTCAGTCAATGGAGCGTCCAAGTTCTTCCTTTTTGCCTCTAAAACGTCGTCTAGGGGCTATTCTAGCAGCTCGGAATTTAAAATTACATTTACGAAATTGTTACATGTTGCATCAGGTTATTAGTGGTGCTAGTATGCACAATTTACCACATCTGGGAAACTGCTCTAGCAAACCTTCGATGCCTGGGAATAATAAAAAATGATTTAAAATGGCTAATAGAAAATTGATTCCAGAAGAAGCTTTGGCAAGCATTTATTGCACACTGCGGTAAATTTAGGATGCTAAAACCACTCTCTAAGTCAATGGAGCGTCCAAGTTCTGCCTTCTTGCTTCTAAAACGACGTCTAGAGGCTATTCTAGTGGTTTGGAATTTAAAATTACAACTACAAAATTGTTACATGTTGCATCTGGTTATTAGTTTTGCTAGTATGCACAATTTACCACATCTGGGAAACTGTTCTAGCAAACCTTCGATGCCTGGGAATAATAAAAATAGATTTAAAATGGCCAATAGAAAATTGATTCCAGAAGATGCTTTGGCAAGCATTTATTGCACACTGCGGTAAATTTAGGATGCTAAAAAGACTCTCTCAGTCAATGGAGCGTCCAAGTTCTGCCTTTCTGCCTCTAAAAGGTCGTCTAGGGGCTATTCTAGTAGCTCGGAATTTAAAATTACATTTACGAAATTGTTACATGTTGCATGTGGCTAATAGGGGTGTTAGTATGCACAAATTGCCACCCCTGGCATGCTTTCTAGCAGTTCTTCTGTGCCTGGTAATAATATAAAATCGATACAAAATGGCGAATGGTAAACTAATTACAGAGTATGCTTTGGCAAGCGTCTATTGCACTCTGTATTAAATTTAGGATGCTAGAAACACTCCCTAAGTCACTTTGGTGTCTAAGTTCTACCTGTTTGCCTCTAAAACGACGTCTAGGTACTATTCTAATGGCGCGGAATTTAAATTTTTACCTACGAAATTGTTAAATGGTGCATGTGGCCATTACTGCTGCAAGTATGCACAACTTAAAACTCCTGGGAAGCTGTTCTAGCAATCCTTCGATGCCTGGGAATAATAGAAATACATAAAAAATGGCTAATGGAAAACTGATTGCAGAAGATGCTTTGGCAAGTGTTTATTGCACTCTGCGGTAAATTTAGGATGATAAAAACACTTTCTAAGTCACTTGGGCGTCCAAGTTCTGACTGTTTGCTTTTAAAACGACGACTAGAGGCAATTCTAGTGGCGTGGAATTTAAAATTACAACTACAAAATTGTTACATCTTGCATCTGGTTATTAGTGGTGCTAGTATGCACAATTTACCACATCTGGGAAACTATACTATCAAACCTTCGATGCCTGGGAATAATAAAAAACGATTTAAAATGGCTAATAGAAAATTGATTCCAGAAGAAGCTTTGGCAAGCATTTACTGCACACTGCGGTAAATTTAGGATGCTAAAAATTCTTTCTAAGTCACTTGGGCGTTCAAGTTCTGACTGTTGGATTCGAAAACGACGTCTAGAGGCTATTTTAGTGGCTTGGAATTTAAAATTACAACTACAAAATTGTTACATGTTGCATCTGGTTATTAGTTTTGCTAGTATGCACAATTTACCACATCTAAGAAACTGTACTAGCAAACCTTCGATGCCTGGGAATAATAAAAAATGATTTAAAATGGATAATAGAAAATTGATTCTAGAAGATGCTTTGGCAAGCATTTATTGCACACTGTGGTAAATTTAGGATGCTAAAAACACTCTCTAAGTCAATGGAGCGTCCAAGTTCTGCCTTTTTGCCTCTAAAACGTCGTGTAGGGGCTATTCTAGCAGCTCGGAATTTAAAATTACATTTACGAAATTGTTACATGTTGCATGTGACCAATAGGGGTGTTAGTATGCACAAATTTCCACCCGTGGCATGCTTTCTAGCAGTTCTTCTGTGCCTGGTAATAATATAAAATCGATACAAAATGGCGAATGGTAAACTAATTACAGAGTCTGCTTTGGCAAGCGTCTATTGCACTCTGTATTAAATTTAGGATGCTAGAAACACTCTCTAAATCACTTTGGCGTCCAAGTTCTACCTGTTTGCCTCTAAACGACGTCTAGGTACTATTCTAATGGCGCGGAATTTAAATTTTTACCTACGAAATTGTTAGATGGTGCATGTGGCCATTACTGCTGCAAGTATGCACAACTTAAAACTCCTGGGAAGCTGTTCAAGCAATCCTTCGATGCCTGGGAATAATAGAAATACATAAAAATGGCTAATGGAAAACTGATTGCAGAAGATGCTTTGGCAAGTGTTTATTGCACTCTGCGGTAAATTTAGGATGATAAAAACACTTTCTAAGTCACTTGGGCGTCCAAGTTCTGACTGTTTGCTTTTAAAACGACGTCTAGAAGCAATTCTAGTGGCTTGGAATTTAAAATTACAACTACAAAATTGTTACATCTTGCATCTGGTTATTAGTGGTGCTAGTATGCACAATTTACCACATCTGGGAAACTGTACTATCAAACCTTCGATGCCTGGGAATAATAAAAAACGATTTAAAATGGCTAATAGAAAATTGATTCCAGAAGAAGCTTTGGCAAGCATTTACTGCACACTGCGGTAAATTTAGGATGCTAAAAACACTTTCTAAGTCACTTGGGCGTTCAAGTTCTGACTGTTGGATTCGAAAACGACGTCTAGAGGCTATTTTAGTGGCTTGGAATTTAAAATTACAACTACAAAATTGTTACATGTTGCATCTGGTTATTAGTTTTGCTAGTATGCACAATTTACCACATCTAAGAAACTGTACTAGCAAACCTTCGATGCCTGGGAATAATAAGAAATGATTTAAAATGGATAATAGAAAATTGATTCTAGAAGATGCTTTGGCAAGCATTTATTGCACACTGTGGTAAATTTAGGATGCTAAAAACACTCTCTAAGTCAATGGAGCGTCCAAGTTCTGCCTTTTTGCCTCTAAAACGTCGTGTAGGGGCTATTCTAGCAGCTCGGAATTTAAAATTACATTTACGAAATTGTTACATGTTGCATGTGACCAATAGGGGTGTTAGTATGCACAAATTTCCACCCCTGGCATGCTTTCTAGCAGTTCTTCTGTGCCTGGTAATAATATAAAATCGATACAAAATGGCGAATGGTAAACTAATTACAGAGTCTGCTTTGGCAAGCGTCTATTGCACTCTGTATTAAATTTAGGATGCTAGAAACACTCTCTAAGTCACTTTGGCGTCCAAGTTCTACCTGTTTGCCTCTAAAACGACGTCTAGGTACTATACTAATGGCTCGGAATTTAAATTTTTACCTACGAAATTGTTAAATGGTGCATGTGGCCATTACTGCTGCATGTATGCACAACTTACCACTCCTGGGAAGCTGTTCTAGCAATCCTTCGATGCCTGGAATAATACAAATACATACAAAATGGCTAATGGAAAACTGATTACAGAAGATGCTTTGGCAAGTGTTTATTGCACTCTGCGGTAAATTTAGGATGATAAAAACACTTTCTAACTCACTTGGGCGTTAAAGTTCTGACTGTTTGCTTCGAAAACGACGTCTAGAGGCTATTCTAGTGGCTTGGAATTTAAAATTACAACTACAAAATTGTTTATATGTTGCATCTGGTTATTAGTTTTGCTAGTATGCGCAATTTACCACATCTGGGAAACTGTTCTAGCAAACCTTCGATGCCTGGGAATAATAAAAATAGATTTAAAATGGTTAATAGAAAATTGATTCCAGAAGATGCTTTGGCAAGCCTCTATTGTACACTGCGGTAAATTTAGGAAGCTAAAAACACTCTCTAAGTCAATGGAGCGTTTAAGTTCTGCCTTTTTTGCCTCTAAAACGTCGTGAAGGGGCTATTCTAGCAGCTCGGAATTTAAAATTACATTTACGAAATTGTTACATGTTGCATGTGGCCAATAGGGGTGTTAGTATGCACAAATTGCCACCCCTGGCATGCTTTCTAGCAGTTCTTCTGTGCCTGGTAATAATATAAAATCGATACAAAATGGCGAATGGTAAACTAATTACAGAGTATGCTTTGGCAAGCGTCTATTGCACTCTGTATTAAATTTAGGATGCTAGAAACGCTCTCTAAGTCACTGTGGCGTCCAAGTTCTACCTGTTTGCCTCTAAAACGACGTCTAGGTACTATTCTAATGGCTCGGAATTTAAATTTTTACCTACGAAATTGTTAAATGGTGCATGTGGCCATTACTGCTGCAAGTATGCACAACTTATCACTCCTGGGAAGCTGTTCTAGCAATCCTTCGATGCCTGGGAATAATACAAATACATACAAAATGGCTAATGGAAAACTGAATGCAGAAGATGCTTTGGCAAGTGTTTATTGCACTCTGCGGTAAATTTAGGATGATAAAAACACTTTCTAAGTTACTTGGGCGTTTAAGTTCTGAGTGTTTGCTTCGAAAACGACGTCTACAGGCTATTCTAGTGGCTTGGAATTTAAAATTACAACTACAAAATTGTTACATGTTGCATCTGGTTATTAGTTTTGCTAGTATGCACAATTTACCATATCTGGGAAACGGTTCTAGCAAACCTTCGATGCCTGGAAATAATAAAAATAGATTTAAAATGGCTAATAGAAAATTGATTCCAGAAGATGCTTTGGCAAGCATCTATTGCACACTGCGGTAAATTTAGAATGCTAAAAACACTCTCTAAGTCAATGGAGCGTCCAAGTTCTGCCTTTTTGCCTCTAAAACGTCGTCTAGGGGCTATTCTAGTAGCTCGGAATTTAAAATTACATTTACGAAATTGTTACATGTTGCATGTGGCCAATAGGGGTGTTAGTATGCACAAATTGCCACCCCTGGCATGCTTTCTAGCAGTTCTTCTGTGCCTGGTAATAATATAAAATCGATACAAAATGGCGAATGGTAAACTAATTACAGAGTATGCTTTGGCAAGCGTCTATTGCACTCTGTATTAAATTTAGGATGCTAGAAACGCTCTCTAAGTCACTGTGGCGTCCAAGTTCTACCTGTTTGCCTCTAAAACGACGTCTAGGTACTATTCTAATGGCTCGGAATTTAAATTTTTACCTACGAAATTGTTAAATGGTGCATGTGGCCATTACTGCTGCAAGTATGCACAACTTATCACTCCTGGGAAGCTGTTCTAGCAATCCTTCGATGCCTGGGAATAATACAAATACATACAAAATGGCTAATGGAAAACTGAATGCAGAAGATGCTTTGGCAAGTGTTTATTGCACTCTGCGGTAAATTTAGGATGATAAAAACACTTTCTAAGTCACTTGGGCGTTTAAGTTCTGAGTGTTTGCTTCGAAAACGACGTCTACAGGCTATTCTAGTGGCTTGGAATTTAAAATTACAACTACAAAATTGTTACATGTTGCATCTGGTTATTAGTTTTGCTAGTATGCACAATTTACCATATCTGGAAAACGGTTCTAGCAAACCTTCGATGCCTGGAAATAATAAAAATAGATTTAAAATGGCTAATAGAAAATTGATTCCAGAAGATGCTTTGGCAAGCATCTATTGCACACTGCGGTAAATTTAGAATGCTAAAAACACTCTCTAAGTCAATGGAGCGTCCAAGTTCTGCCTTTTTGCCTCTAAAACGTCGTCTAGGGGCTATTCTAGTAGCTCGGAATTTAAAATTACATTTACGAAATTGTTACATGTTGCATGTGGCCAATAGGGGTGTTAGTATGCACAAATTGCCACCCCTGGCATGCTTTCTAGCAGTTCTTCTGTGCCTGGTAATAATATAAAATCGATACAAAATGGCGAATGGTAAACTAATTACAGAGTATGCTTTGGCAAGCGTCTATTGCACTCTGTATTAAATTTAGGATGCTAGAAACACTCTCTAAGTCACTTTGGCGTCCAAGTTCTACCTGTTTGCTTCTAAAACGACGTCTAGAGGCTATTCTAGTGGCTTGGAATTTAAAATTACAACTACAAAATTGTTACATGTTGCATCTGGTTATTAGTGGTGCTAGTATGCACAATTTACCACAACTGGGAAACTGTACTAGCAAACCTTCGATGCCTGGGAATAATAAAAATAGATTTAAAATGGCTAATAGAAAATTGATTCCAGAAGATGCTTTGGCAAGCATTTATTGCACACTGCGGTAAATTTAGGATGCTAAAAACACTCTCTCAGTCAATGGAGCGTCCAAGTTCTGCTTTTCTGCCTCTAAAAGGTCGTCTAGAGGCTATTCTAGTGGATTGGAATTTAAAATTACAACTACAAAATTGTTACATGTTGCATCTGGTTATTAGTTTTGCTAGTATGCACAATTTACCTCATATAGGAAACTGTTCTAGCAAACCTTCGATGCCTGGGAATAATAAAAATAGATTTAAAATGGCTAATAGAAAATTGATTCCAGAAGATGCTTTGACAAGCATCTATTGCACACTGCGGTAAATTTAGGATGCTAAAAACACTCTCTAAGTCAATGGAGCGTCCAAGTTCTCCCTCTTTGCCTCTAACGTTGTCTAGGGGCTATTCTAGTAGCTCGGAATTTAAAATTACATTTACGAAATTGTTACATGTTGCATGTGGCCAATAGGGGTGTTAGTATGCACAAATTGCCACCCGTGGCATGCTTTCTAGCAGTTCTTCTGTGCCTGGTAATAATATAAAATCGATACAAAATGGCGAATGGTAAACTAATTACAGAGTATGCTTTGGCAAGTGTCTATTGCACTCTGTATTAAGTTTAGGATGCTAGAAACACTCTCTAAGTCACTTTGGCAGCAAGTTCTACCTGTTTGCCTCTAAAACGACGTCTAGGGACTATTCTAATGGCTCGGAATTTAAATTTTTACCTACGAAATTGTTAAATCGTGCATGTGGCCATTACTGCTGCAGTATGCACAACTTACCACTCCTGGGAAGCTGTTCTACCAATCCTTCGATGCCTGGGAATAATAGAAATACATACAAAATGGCTAATGGAAAACTGATTGCAGAAGGTTCTTTGGCAAGTGTCTATTGCACTCTGCGGTAAATTTAGGATAATAAAAACACTTTCAAGTCACTTGGGCGTCCAAGTTCTGACTGTTTGCCTCTAAAACGACGTCTAGAGGCTATTCTAGTGGCTTGGAATTTAAAATTACAACTACAAAATTGTTACATGTTGCATCTGGTTATTAGTGGTGCTAGTATGCACAATTTACCACATCTGGGAAACTGTACTAGCAAACCTTCGATGCCTGGGAATAATAAAAATAGATTTAAAATGGCTAATAGAAAATTGATTCCAGAAGATGCTTTGGCAAGCATCTATTGCACACTGCGGTAAATTTAGGATGCTAAAAACACTCTCTAAGTCAATGGAGCGTCCAATTTCTGCCTTTTTGCCTCTAAAACGTCGTCTAGGGGCTATTCTAATAGCTCGGAATTTAAAATTACATTTACGAAATTGTTACATGTTGCATGTGGCCAATAGGGGTGTTAGTATGCACAAATTGCCACTCCTGGCATGCTTTCTAGCAGTTCTTCTGTGCCTGGTAATAATATAAAATCGATACAAAATGGCGAATGGTAAACTAATCACAGAGTATGCTTTGGCAAGCGTCTATTGCACTCTGTATTAAATTTAGGATGCTAGAAACACTCCCTAAGTCACTTTGGCGTCCAAGTTCTACCTGTTAGCCTCTAAAACGACGTCTAGGTACTATTCTAATGGCTCGGAATTTAAATTTTTACCTACGAAATTGTTAAATGGTGCATGAGGCCATTACTGCTGCAAGTATGCACAACTTAAAACTCCTGGGAAGCTGTTCTAGCAATCCTTCGATGCCTGGGAATAATAGAAATACATAAAAAATGGCTAATGGAAAACTGATTGCAGAAGATGCTTTGGCAAGTGTTTATTCCACTCTGCGGTAAATTTAGGATGATAAAAACACTTTCTAAGTCACTTGGGCGTCCAAGTTCTGACTGTTTGATTTTAAAACGACGTCTAGAGGCTATTCTAGTGGCTTGGAATTTAAAATTACAACTACAAAATTGTTACATCTTGCATCTGGTTATTAGTGGTGCTAGTATGCACAATTTACCACATCTGGGAAACTGTACTATCAAACCTTCGATGCCTGGGAATAATAAAAAAACGATTTAAAATGGCTAATAGAAAATTGATTCCAGAAGAAGCTTTGACAAGCATTTACTGCACACTGCGGTAAATTTAGGATGCTAAAAACACTCTCTCAGTCAATGGAGCGTCCAAGTTCTGCTTTTCTGCCTCTAAAAGGTCGTCTAGAGGCTATTCTAGTGGATTGGAATTTAAAATTACAACTACAAAATTGTTACATGTTGCATCTGGTTATTAGTTTTGCTAGTATGCACAATTTACCTCATATAGGAAACTGTTCTAGCAAACCTTCGATGCCTGGGAATAATAAAAATAGATTTAAAATGGCTAATAGAAAATTGATTCCAGAAGATGCTTTGACAAGCATCTATTGCACACTGCGGTAAATTTAGGATGCTAAAAACACTCTCTAAGTCAATGGAGCGTCCAAGTTCTCCCTCTTTGCCTCTAACGTTGTCTAGGGGCTATTCTAGTAGCTCGGAATTTTAAATTACATTTACGAAATTGTCACATGTTGCATGTGGCCAATAGGGGTGTTAGTATGCACAAATTGCCACTCCTGGCATGCTTTCTAGCAGTTTTTCCGTGCCTGGTAATAATATAAAATCGATACAAAATGGCGAATGGTAAACTAATTACAGAGTATGCTTTGGCAAGCGTCTATTGCACTCTGTATTAAATTTAGGATGCTAGAAACACTCTCTAAGTCACTTTGGCGTCCAAGTTCTACCTATTTGCCTCTAAAACGACGTCTAGGAACTATTCTAATGGCTCGGAATTTAAATTTTTACCTACGAAATTGTTAAATGGTGCATGCGGCCATTACTGCTGCAAGTATGCACAACTTACCACTTCCTGGGAAGCTGTTCTAGCAGTCCTTCGATGCCTGGGAATAATAGAAATACATACAAAATGGCTAACAGAAAACTGATTGCAGAAGATGCTTTGGCAAGTGTCTATTGCACTCTGCGGTAAATTTAGGATAATAAAAACACTTTCTAAATCACTTGGGCGTCCAAGTTCTGACTGTTTGCTTCTAAAACGACATCTAGAGGCTATTCTAGTGGCTTGGAATTTAAAAATACAACTACAAAATTGTTACATGTTGCATCTGGTTGTTAGTGGTGCTAGTTGTTACGGTATTAATTCATCAGATCGACATAGGTCGTATTAATTGTCTAAAATAGGGTACAAACTACAGGGTTCGCCGACTTTCCCTAGAATTCACAGATCTTAATGTGTCGAAGCAGATGTTGTTGCTCCGGTTACTCGCACTTAGCTCAGTCGGGAAGGGGTAGTTCGAAAACTTAAATGGAAAACCGACGGGGTACTTACCCTAAAGCTTGCTTAACAGAAAAAGAAATGCTTGAGCGCCACTTGGTTCTGATTAGGGATGGCTAACGTGTCTAGAACCAAAAACAATACACGTAGCCTATGTAGATGTCCTCCAGGTACGTTGCTGAACACCTCAGCCTGTTGTTTACCAAGCCTCCTCCGAGTAGCCGGGCGACCTTGTCGTTAAATCACTTACCTTCAAGGCCACCGTCACTAAAGAATAACAAGAGAACACTGACTGGCCCAAATCTCGGGGCTCGCTTAATCAAAAGAGCATGCTTTAACTTCACAAAATTAATTACACTTGGCCTTTGCCACACTGGATTAGTTAATGACCCAGTAGGGGTTTCAATATTCATAAAAAGAATGAACTGACTTTAACAAGTTTATTATTTAAAGGAACAAATGACAGTGTACACAAATCGGTACATTAAAACAAACACCCGGAGGTGAGTTTAAATTTAGTAATACGATATCCTACGTGAATATGAAAGGGGGCCCCACGAAAACCAAAATATATCTTAAGGGCTAGTTACAAAGACACAAAAAAACACAATATTATCCAAAACAAGTGACATAAAATGGACGCCAGGAGTAAAGCCCCTGGTAAACGTTAACTGAGACAGATCATAAGTCCTAGCGGACGTACGCAACGTTTATAAACACTGACGTACAATAAAATATAAAATCGCACCTTAAGTTAGGCACCAGAATTATTTAGTTGATACAATACAAGGTGCCTACCTGAGTTGAAGCATGCAGTGTTAGATGCAGGTGTACTCATCCTCGTGGAGGCCTGGTGAGACGTGCAAAAGGTGTAGCAAATTCTCCAGAAGAGGCAGCAGGACTCGAGGGAATTGAACACAGTCGGCAGCAACCATCATACGAAGAAGTGACAGCAAACAACACTATATTGCGCAGCGGGCTCTTCCTTTAATTAAACCCGACGTTAACACAGATATGCATTACGCAATAGTTTTTTCCCGACTTAACAGGGAAAAAAGTTAGTTGAGGCTCTTCAGATATCGTTTCTAATCGAATCGGCAAAGAGTGCCAAAAGTCTCCCCGGAGACCAACTGTATGAAACGAAAATCGGCCCTTCATTAAACAACGTCGAGTTAAATACACTTCCTCCGCCCACCGCGCACCCCCAAAGACACACAAAAACTAATGTTTACTTCGAAGATTCGGGCCCAACTGCACTCGCCACTAACGTGCCCCAGGGCACTCGAAAGTCTGCACAAAAGTCAAAAAGGATTCACAATTTAATCACCACCAGTTAGCAAAAGCTATCCCCGATTCGCGGCACAAGCTGCGAACCGGGGATGCGAAAAAAAACACCACCTCTAGTTTACTCAAGTGCTGGGTACAGATTAAAATTTCAAATCGAATTCCGCGCGAAGAAGCACAACGGAAGAAAACTTCGGACTCCAAAACCATAATTTCTATATGTGCGGTTAACTAAGGGCTTATCAAAACTTATTTCACTTGAACGTTCTAGAAGAAATTTCTTGCTGTTGCAACGAATTCCAGGGTGTCGAATTACAAAGATTATTTTTCAAGAACTTTTAGAAGTTGTTGACAGGAAACAATAAATTTCAAGGCCCAATTTCGTTATTGCTTCAGACAACGTACCTGCTCGAAATTTATTTTTACAGGCCGGAATACAGCAGGCAGTGAGTAAGTTAGAAGGGTTGGAATTTGAAACGATCTTATCGCGAAAAGGAGAACAAAGAATGACTTTGCTTATACTTCGGGGAAATAGCAACAACTATGATAAACTACGCGGCCGTTGAATTTAATAACAGGAAATATGAAGCTACAGTGCCTAAATGTATTGTTGCTGAATGCACACCGTTGTTTCGAATTTAAAAAAATAACGCTTACGGGACGAATTCTACGGATCGTGAACGCTTTAAATTTTGGGCCAAAAGGCATTTAAAATGTAACTTTAAGATCCAGGGTTAAACTTTAGGCAGGGCCGTCTTCAAAAATTTATCAAGACAAAAAAACCTATTAAAGCGGCATCAACTCAACGTAATTTTGAGCAAAACGAAAGAGGTCGAAAACACTTAACACCGCCCTTACTAGAGATCAATTTCCCAAATTGGTCCTTGAGACGACCGAGAGAGTTGCTAGAAGATTCGCTTAACTTGAGGTGCGGATTGAGATAGCCGTCACTACTCGGGATCCCAACCACGCGATGACGGATAGCGTCAATGGACAGAGTGAGAAGGAAGAAGCTTTTGCCAAAAAGACCGGTTACGCCGGTGGAAATTACGTAAAACCCCAATCAGGTACTGACGGTTCGGTGAAGCCTAGAACACCCCTCCCCGGACCAGGGAATCGGGCGACAAATAAACGTAATTTGTCCTAAAGGAGGGTACTCCGCCAGGGGTCCCATTCGACTTGGCGATCGAAATCTCAAAGAAAAATTCAAAGAAAACACGGACCACTCCAACCCGGTAAAGGGTGGTGCCCACATCTCAAAATAATCCGACCATGGCCGAGCGGCCATGGCACGCGTCTATGGGGTGACGGGTAAGCAAGGCGACCGGACCCACTGCCGACTCACTATCCGGCCCCATGACACGGTTTAGAGGGAAAAGTGCCAAAGGCAAAACGGGTGAGGATAATGACAGGTGTCGCCGGACACACGGTAAAGGGAGGATAGAACGAAAGAAGAAAGATGAGAGAAGAGTTGATATCCCACCTGGGATTTGGGTTTTGCCCTTGAATGAGCTTGTCATAATAGGTTATAAGTCATCACTGTGAACTCTTCCGTCCAACCTACCGATCGAACACAGGGTTACGAAGCCCCAAGGTTCGCAACCTAACTCTCGAAGACCCGTTAAAGAGGGCACGCGAGGCGTCACGGGATCAGCCTCTTGTGTTTGTCCCACAGCAACAAACGATCAAAGAAAGGGGTAGCCATGAACGACAGGAGTCTCGAAGGCCTTAAAGGCCGCCTAGCCTAAACTAACCTATCCTATTTTAATGAAACGAACAATTATATACAACAGTACGTCACACATGGTTAATCCATTGTGACTTGGGATCGTCAAGAAAAAGAAAACTAAGTCCACCGAAATCCTCAATCGATGGCGATGCCGAAAGCCAAATCGTCTCTGAATTCGCATAATGCGGGACCGAAAATGACTCCAACACCGAACACCAAAAGAAAATCCGGAAAAACAAAGTCTCCAACAAATGTCAACATCTTCTTCTTCTTCTTCTTTTAGCAGCCCTTCACAGTCCACTCCTGGACATAGGCCTCTCCTGTCCTTTTCCATGGTTCCTTTTGCTGTGCTAATTGATGCCAGTTTCTACCCACTTTAGCCTTGATATCATCAAGCCAGCGCATTTGAGGTCTGCCAACGCTTCTTTTATGTAGTCGGGGCCTCCATTGCAAAATGCGTCTTGTCCACCTGGAGTCATCCTGGCGAGCAATATGCTCCGCCCAGTTCCACTTCAATTGAGCTATACGTGCTACGGCATCATCGACTTTAGTTGTTTGCCTGATAATTTCGTTTGTAATATGGTCTCTGAGACTGACCCAGCATTATCCTTTCGATAGCCCATTGAGTTGTTCTGATCTTGTTAGCTGATCTTATAGTGAGAGTCATCGTTTCCATTCCGTATGTCAGCACAGGCAGAATACAGGTGTTGAATACCTTTCGCTTAAGGTTGATTGGAATGTTTTGGTTTTTCAAGATGTGTGACAGCTTGCCTGTAGCTGCCCAAGTCAGTCGAACTCGTCTATTTAATTCTGTGGTTTGGTTTTCTTTACCTAGCTTGATGTTATGTCCCAGGTAGACGTATTCATCAACTTTCTCTATGAGTTGGTCGCCCATATATATATCCACATTGTCTGTTGTCATAACCTTTGTTTTGCTGAAATTCATAGTTAGTCCAATACTTGACGATTTGCTTTGCAGTTCTTCCAGCATATCCTGTAATTCGTCTAGGTTCTGGCTGACTAAAACAATGTCGTCCGCAAAGCGGAGGTGGCTCAAATATCTTCCGTCGATCTTAATGCCTTTATGGTCCCACTCTAACTCCTTAAACACTTCTTCCAACGCCAGAGTAAATAGTTTAGGGGAGATGGTATCCCCTTGTCTTACTCCCCTTCTCACTGGAATTTTGTTGGTTTTAATATCTTCCGTGATATTTACGTCGAGTGTTGCATTACTGTATATGTGTTTGAGTAGATTCTTATATCTGGAATCAATTCTGGCCGCGTCCATAGCTTTGAAAATAGCCCACAGTTCTAATGAGTCGAACGCTTTGTTGTAGTCGACGAATGCAAGGTGTAAATGTCAACATAATATTCACTAAAGACACAACATGCGAACAGCCTGCCCTTGACTGTCACACGAAGCTCAAAAGCTTACAACGAAATCGCTCCTCCCAAAGTCCAAAGGGCAGGAATACGATGCATGGCCTAAAGCCATCAAAAGTCTTTCCCACAGGGCAAAGACACCTAAAGTGACAACCTAAAGTCATCAAAACAAAATTCGGTAGGCGACGACAGATCGTCCCTAAATAAGTCACTTAAACACAACGACAACAGGCGACTAAATCGCAACATACTTCAACATGGTAAACTACTAAGTCAATAAATGAAAAACGTACGACAGAAAGTGTACAAGACACTACGACAAATGTTGATGCACGCCATGAAATCAGCAAACGAAGTTGGGCGATACACGATAAGAATGGGAACGAAATAGAAGTCAGTCAAAAAAATATACTACGCCAGCCAACTACGAAGATGGTTTGAGAGATATTAAAAATTCGCATAAAGCGGATCTCACAAACACACCACCACAGAACCACATCCTAACAACGAACCAATAAAGAATAAAAAAAACGAAATGATTTCCAACTCGTTAACGAACAACAACGCTGCACCACATCAAAGGATGACAACAAAAAGGCAACATCGGTAATCTAAATGCGTCAATGTCGATGAGCTCTACTAACTTTAACTTAAATTCGAAATAGCACAATAAAATTTCAAACTAGCTGAAGGCTAAACACAATCAACAATAAACGGATTCAAAAGAAATCCGATACCTTCCAAAAATTTCCGAGTTTTCACGAAAAAGACTAAAAAACACGGTTTGCTTAATGATCCATACTAAAATAAACGATAGCACCAAAAAGAATGGCTCTAAAATATGCCTTAGCCCGAAAAAGAAAATGTTGAAATGTTGAACACGAAAAAACACAAAAATCCCGCGAAAAATTCCGGGAAAAACAATGTTTGGTATGTCAAAGGGATAGCAAGGAACTCATTTACTAAAAGAAAACAAATAGGATACGCGCCCTGATATGAAAAAACACGTTTCCAAATTTCAAAGTCTTAAAAAGTCAAGTTTTCATGAAAAATACTGGAAAAAACTATATGACGTTAATCCCAAACACTAAAATGAAGCTGTATGACAAGAAAAGAAACACAGAAACAATGCCCTAAATGCGTTATCGACAAAAACGAGCCACACGTTGGGATAGCCAGTTATCTGTTACGGTATTAATTCATCAGATCGACATAGGTCGTATTAATTGTCCAAAATCGGGTACAAACTACAGGGTTTACCGACTTTCCCTAGAAATCACAGATCTTAATGTGTCGGAGCAGATGTTGTTGCTCCGGTTACTCGCACTTAGCTCAGTCGGGAAGGGGTAGTTTGAAGACTTAAATGGAAAACCGACGGGGTACTTACCCTAAAGCTTGCTTAACAGAAAAAGAAATGCTTGAGCGCCACTTGGTTCTGATTAGGAATGGCTAACGTGTCTAGAACCAAGAACAATACACGTAGCCTATGTAGAAGTCCTCCAGGTACGTTGCTAAACACCTCAGCCTGTTGTTTACCAAGCCTCCTCCGAGTAGCCGGGTGACCTTGTCGTTAAATCACTTACCTTCAAAGCCACCGTCACTAAAGAATAACAAGAGAACACTGACTGGCCCAAATCTCGGGGATCGCTTAATCAAAAGAGCATGCTTTAACTTCACAAAATTAATTACACTTGGCCTTTGCCACACTGGATTAGTTAATGACCCAGAAGGGGTTTCAAAATTCATAAAAAGAATGAACTGACTTTAACAAGTTTATTATTTAAAGGAACAAATGGCAGTGTACACAAATCGGTACATTAAAACAAACACCCGGAGGTGAGTTTAAATTTAGTAATACGATATCCTACGTGAAAATGAAAGGGGGCCCCACGAAAACCAAAATATATCTTAAGGGCTAGTTACAAAGACACAAAAAAACACAATATTATCCAAAACAAGTGACATAAAATGGACGCCAGGAGTAAAGCCCCTGGTAAACGTTAACTGAGACAGATCATAAGTTCTAGCGGACGTACGCAACGTTTATAAGCACTGACGCGGAGTTCGCGCCCGGCCATTGTAGCGAACGGACGTGTTATTTAATAAGTGTTCTAAGTTACTTAGTGCTCTAACTAAACTATTAGTTTTATACAAAGTTTGTAAATTTACTTAAAACGCGAACTGTGCAGTGTCCGTAATCAACCTGTAAGTGCGGGCTTGACCTGCGGTATCGGATACCGCAGACCGCGGTGAGCGCTCAATGTCTTATCAAAGAACTTTAGCCAAAGAAATTCAAAAAAATCAACCACATCCTCGCACTCCCGAACTATTAAATAAAAATAACAAGATGAACTCTAACTCCAATCTGCATTTAGATGTAGTAACTAAAGTTAACGAATACTGTGAACTTTCACCCTCTGATCGAAACATAAATCAACCAGATCAGCAGCAAACTTCTCAAATGGAAATTTGCGAATCTACATTGTCAACAAACACAAACTCAGCTAAAAGAAATATCACATCGCCTGAAATAAACGACAGAAACAAGCGGTTCACTTACTCACAAAACGCAACACAAAGATACACTTTTGATTTCCCACCTCTCCCAACTAAAAATAGATTTGATCCGCTTACACAAATTACAGAAGATGAAACCAATAACACAGACGCCATTACCACAACGCCAACAAAAGTAAATACACCGCAGATTAAAGATACAACTGAAAAAATTCCTCCGATATTTTTACTCGGCTCTCCGAACTATCAAGCAGTTTTGCAAGATATAAAACAAAAAGCGTTAAGCGACTTTACAATAGCACACGCAAAAGATAAACTACGTATCAACGTTACTACAACCACCGATTTTCGAACATTAACCAAATTTTATGACTCTATTGGTGCTAAATACTTTACATTTAACAACCCTCAAGATGCCAAGTTAACCGTCGTAATACGCAATGTCCCTAACTCATTAACTTCCGCTGAAATAAAAGAAGAGCTACAACGACTCGACCTCCCCACAAGTAAAGTTACAAGACTATACAACAAAGCGAAGGCTCCTATTCCTATAGTCGTAGTAGAGCTAGAAAAACAAAACAAAAAAGAAAATAACATATTTAGTCTCACCACATTGTTTAACTGCATAGTAAAAGTGGAACCTAAACGGAAAAGTAAAGACATACCACAATGTACGAATTGTCAAAGATTTAATCATACCCGTAATTACTGTAGGTTAGACCCACGATGTGTGAAGTGCTTAGGAAATCATCACTTTTCTCAATGCAAAAAAACAGTCACAGAAAGACCACTATGTGTCAACTGCAAGGGCGAACACCCTGCAAACTACAGAGGTTGTAAATTTTATACCGAATTAAAGATTAAATCGCAACAAGCATCGTCAAGACTCACATCTACAAACAACAGAAATTCGGATATTACTAAACACCCAAGTTACGCCAAAGCTGTTCGAGGTACCAACACAGAGACGACAGAGAACGATGATAAAACACAAGAAGAAAACTCTTCTCTTTCAAATATTTTACAAAGTATTATCAAAATAATTTCACCTTACATGGCTCAAATTAAAACATTCCTACTTTCAATAATACCGTCACTTTTCCTAAATGGATCTTAAAAGCTACGAAAACTTAAATATTACAAACTGGAATGCCAACGGCGTTCTATCTCAACGAGCTACATTGATAGCTTTTATGGCTAGACATAACACAGATATACTATGCATTACTGAAACTCACTTAATTAAAAATCAGCCCTTAAAACTACCAGGCTACGTTGTTTTTCGTAGTGATCGAGACGCACCAATAGGCTCCGGAGGAGTGGCAATAGTAATTAAAAAATCCATATCAGCTGGTGAGATTGAATATAATACTACCAACAACATCGAAGTGGTTGCAGTTAAAATACAGTTAAATAACCAACAAAAACTAAACATAATATGCGCCTATAAACCACCCAACAGAAAACTTCAAGAAGCCGACCTATCAGCTATGTTCACGACCACCGAAGCCACAGTTGTTGTTGGGGATCTCAACAGCAAAAATACTCTCTGGGGATGCAGATCTAACAACCCAGATGGAAAACGACTAAACGACTTCGCTACTCAACATGCAATACAAATTTCGGCACCATCGGCACCAACGCACTACCCTTACAGAAATGACCACACCCCAGATATACTAGACATCATATTATGTAAAAATTTCTCTCGCCCAATTTATCAAACGGTGTTGCCAGAACTTGATTCGGACCATCTCCCAGTAATAATAACCTTTAAGAACGCTCCTCAACGTATAATTAAACCACCACGATTAATCAACGGACTAATAAACTGGGAAATATTCAAAAGCCGCTTAGATAAAGCATTGACGTGCCCATCACAAATTAATACTACAAATGAAATAGACAAACTTATAGATAACTTAACGAAGGCTGTAAAAGGTTCAATTCAAGCAGCTACGATAGGACAACCTAAACGACCCACAAAAACTTATATGCAACCTCCACGAGAAATAATGAGATTAATACAAGAAAAGCACAGAACACGTAAACTTTGGCAGAACACTAGAGATTCGATGCATAAAACTCGTTTGAATCAGTTAATTCGAACTATAAAATGGGAATTGGAAAATCACAGAATCTCGACTTATCAAACATACATCTCTGAATTAGAGCCGAAAGATTGCACGTTATGGCAAGCAACAAAAAGAATCCTCAAACAACCTCCCATAATAACTACATTATACGCTGACCAAGAAACGTACACAACGGACGACGAGAAGTGTGAAGTATTCGCCAAACATTTGCAAAATGTCTTCACAACCGAAATCGTTAACACGGAATTCGCTCAGGATGTTCAAAATTATATCCTTCACAACTTTCCAACAACTACAGATGAAATTAGCCCCACTACACACACTGAAATTCAACATCATATTAAAAACCTAAAAATCAAAAAAGCGCCTGGCCATGATAACATACCTAATATAGTCTTAAAGAACTTTACTGACAAAACCGTTGCATTTCTAGCTAGCCTATTCAACGCATGTTTACGCCTAGGCTATTTCCCTAATGAATGGAAGCATGGCATAATCTTATTATTTCCTAAACCCGGAAAGAACTCAAAACATCTAGATAGTTACCGTCCAATAAGCCTCCTACCGACGATATCAAAAATACTCGAAAAGATTATTCATTCAAGACTTTCCAACTTCATTGAGGTAAATTCTATGCTCCCACATACCCAATTTGGATTCCGTCAAAAACATTCAACCACACATCAACTCGCAAGAATTTCAGAAACTATCGAACGTGGTTATGAAAATAAACAATATACAACGGCTATCTTTCTTGACGTAACTAAGGCTTTCGACAGAGTGTGGACAGATGGATTACTGTATAAATTATGTCAAACCAAAATACCTACTTACCTACAGATCATACTAAAATCATTCTTATCCAATAGAACTTACGCCGTAAGAGTAAATGCAACAGATTCAGCTACATATAGTATCAATGCCGGAGTACCACAAGGCTCAATTCTGGGACCAACTTTGTACAACATCTTTGTTCACGACATACCCGAGCCTGCTGATGCCACCCTCGCACTCTATGCGGATGATACAGTATTAATGACCCAACACGATAATATAGTAGTAGCAATTGACAGACTGCAAAATCAAGTTAACATGTTATATAAATGGTTCAACAGATGGAGCATTCAGCTAAATCCGCAAAAATGCGAATCCAAAATTTTTTCATTGCGCAGAATTAAATCACCACCAAAAATCCGAATAGGAAACCGAGAAGTACAATGGAACCCGACAGACCAAGCTGTAAAATATCTCGGAGTCCACCTCGATACCCGACTAACCTGGGGTATACACATAAACACCAAACTGACCCAAGGTTACGCTCGACTTGCAATGTTATACCCAATTATTAATAGAAAAACAACATTAAAACTGAAATGCTCGTTATTGCTGTACAAATCAATTATTAGGCCTATCATAACCTACGGTTGTCCTGTGTGGGGAGCAGCAAGCAAGACGCACATTGATAAATTACAACGCTTCCAAAATAAAATTCTGCGTATAGCACTGAATGCTCCATGGTATATGCGGAACACTCAAATCCACCGCGAAACAGAAGTACCAACAATACGCGACTTCATAGGAAAAACTGTTAAAAAGTACTTTTCTAACATAAACGAGTGCTCAGGAGCGATCCATTACTCTCTGGGAAGCAGGTGCATTCACAAACGACTCAGTAGGAAGTTACCACAAGACCTATATGTGCCAGACTAAGTGATATCAGTGACAATAGTGATGTACAAACAAATCAAAAGTAAGTTAGAGTGCTGTTATTTAATTTTGATTATCACATACCAAAAGACAGCAAACAATAGACAATAGCTAAATAGTGCCTATTAGATGCCCTAATTAATTACAAACCAGCCTGTATAGTATTTTGTATACTGGTCTCGCTAATATATATTAAAAAAAAAAAAAAAAAAAAAAGCACTGACGCACAATAAAATATAAAATCGCACCTTAAGTTAGGCACCAGAATTATTTAGTTGATACAATACAAGGCGCCTACCTGAGTTGAAGCATGCAGTGTTAGATGCAGGTGTACTCATCCTCGTGGAGGCCTGGTGAGACGTGCAAAAGGTGTAGCAAATTCTCCAGAAGAGGCAGCAGGACTCGAGGGAATTGAAGACAGTCGGCAGCAACCATCATACGAAGAAGTGACAGCAAACAACACTATATTGCGCAGCGGGCTCTTCCTTTAATTAAACCCGACGTTGAGACAGATATGCATTACGCAATAGTTTTTTCCCGACTTAACAGGGAAAAAAGTTAGTTGAGGCTCTTCAGATATCGTTTCTAATCGAATCGGCAAAGAGTGCCAAAAGTCTCCCCGGAGACCAACTGTATGAAACGAAAATCGGCCCTTCATTAAACAACGTCGAGTTAAATACACCTCCTCCGCCCACCGCGCACCCCCAAAGACACACAAGAACTAATGTTTACTTCGAAGATTCGGGCCCAACTGCACTCGCCACTAACGTGCCCCAGGGCACTCGAAAGTCTGCACAAAAGTCAAAAAGGATTCACAACTTAATCACCACCAGTTAGCAAAAGCTATCCCCGATGCGCGGCACAAGCTGCGAACCGGGGTTGCGATAAAAAACACCACCTCTAGTTTACTCAAGTGCTGGGTACAGATTAAAATTTCAAATCGAATTCCGCGCGAAGAAGCACAACGGAAGAAAACTTCGGACTCCAAAACCATAATTTCTATATGTGCGGTTAACTAAGGGCTTATCAAAACTTATTTCACTTGACGTTCTAGAAGAAATTTCTTGCTGTTGCAACGAATCCCAGGGTGTCGAATTACAAAGATTATTTTTCAAGAACTTTTAGAAGTTGTTGACAGGAAACAATAAATTTCAAGGCCTAATTTCGTTATTGCTTCAAAGTACCTGCTCGAAATTTATTTTCACAGGCCGGAATACAGCGGGCAGTGAGTAAGTTAGAAGGGTTGGAATTTGAAACGATCTTATCGCGAAAAGGAGAACAAAGAATGACTTTGCTTATACTTCGGGGAAATAGCAACAACTATGATAAACTACGCGGCCGTTGAATTTAATAACAGGAAATATGAAGCTACGCTGCCTAAATGTATTGTTGCTGAATGCACTTCGTTTTTCGAATTTAAAAAAAAACGCTTACGGGACGAATTCTACGGAGCGTGAACGCATTATTGTTTGGGCCAAAAGGAATTTAAAATGTAGCTTTAAGATCCAGGGTTAAACTTTAGGCAGGGCCGTCTTCAAAAATTTATCAAGACAGGATGCTAGAAACACTCTCTAAGTCAATGGAGCGTCCAAGTTCTGCCTTTTTGCCTCTAAAACGTCGTCTAGGGGCTATTCTAGTAGCTCGAAATTTAAAATTACATTTACGAAATTGTTACATGTTACATGTAGCCATTAGTCGTGTTAGTATACACAATTTACAACTCTTGGATAACTGTTCTAACAATCCTTCGATGCCTGGTAATAATAAAAAAGAGATACAGAAAGGCTAATGGTAAACTGATTGCAGAAGATGCTTTAGCAAGCGTCTATTGTACTCGACCGTAACTTCAGGATGCTAAAAACACTCTCTAAGTCACTCGGGCTGTTAGTATGCACAACTTACCACTCCCGGCTTGCTATTCTAGCACTTCTTCGGTGAATGGTAATAATATAAAGTAGGTACAAAATGGCTAATGGAAAACAGATTGCAGAAGATGCTTTGGCAAGCGTCTATTGCACCCTTCGGTAAATCAAGGATGCTAAAAATACCTTCTAAGACACTTGTGCTTCCAAGTTCTGCCTGTTTGCCTCAAAACGGCGTCTAGGAGCTATTCTAGTAGCTCGGAATTTAAAATTACATCTACGAAATTGTTACATGTTGCATGTGGCCATTAGTGCTTTTAGTATGCACAACCTACCACTCCCGGCATGCTATTCTAGCAATTCTTCTGTGCCTGCTAATAATATGAAATAGGTCCAAAATGGCTAATGGAAAACTGAGTGCAGAAGATGCTTTGGAAGGCGTCTATTGCACTCTGCGGTAAATTTGGGATGCTAAAAAAATTATCTACGTCACTTGGGCGTCCAAGTTTTGCCTGTTTGCCTCTAAAACGACGCCTAGAGGCTATTCTTGTGGCTCGAAATTTAAATCTTTAGCTAACAAATTGTTACATTTTGCATGTGGCCATTAGTGGCGTTAGTATGCACAATTTACCACTCCTTGGAAACTGTTCTAGCAATCCTAAGATGCTTGGTAATAATATAAAATAGATTCAAAATTGCTAATGGAAAACTGATTGCAGAAGATGCTTGAGCAAGCGTCTATTTCACTCTGAGGTAAATTTAGAATGCTAACAACACACCCTAAGTCACTTGAGCGTCTAAGTTCTGCCTGTTTGACTCTAAAACGTGGTCTAGAAGCTATTCTAGCGTCTTGGAATTATACATTTTTACCTAGGAAATTGTTACACTTTGAATGTGGCCATTAGTGGTGTTAGTATGAATAATTTACCACTCCTGGAAAGCTGTTCTAGCAATCCTTCGATGCCTGGTATTAATATAAAATAGATGCAAAATGGCTAATGAAAAACTGATTCCAAAAGATTCTTTGGCAAGCGTCTATTGAACTCTGCGGTAACTTTAGAATGCTAAAAGCACTCTGTAAGTCACTGCTGCGTCCAAGTTCTGCCTGTTTGCTTCTAAAACGTCGTCTAGAGTCTATTCTGGTACCTCGGAATTTAGAATTAGACCTACAAAATTGTTATATGTTGCATGTGGTCATTAGTGGTGTTAGTATGCAAAAACTACCACTCCTGGCATGCTATTCTAGCAATCCTTCTGTGCCTGGTAATAATATATAATAGATACATAATGGCGAATGGAAAACTGATTGAAGAACATGCTTTGGCAAGCGTCTATTGCACTCTGTGGTAAATATAGGATGCTAAAAACACTCTGTAAGTCACTTGGGCGTCCAAGTTCTGCCTGTTTGCCTCTAAAACGTCATCTAGGGGCTATTCTAGTAGCACGGAATTTAAAATTACATCTACGAAATTGTTACATCATGCATGTGGCCATTAGTGCAGTTACTATGCACAATTTACCACTCCCGGGAAACTGTTCTAGCAATTATTCGATGCCTGGTAATAATACAAAATAGATACAAAATGGTTAATGGTAAAGTGAGATGCTTTGGCAGGCATCTATTGCACTCTGTGGGAACTTTAAGATTTTGAAAGGATTCTCTAAGTCTCTTGAGCGTCCAAGTTCAGCATGTTTGCCTCTAAAACGTCGTCTAGAGGCTTTTGTCTCGAAATGTAAAATCATTCTTAGGAAGTTGTTTCATTTTCATGTGACCATTAATAGTTTGAGTAAGCACATTTTGGCACTCCTACGATGCTATTCATACAATTCTACGGTGCCTGGTAATAATATAAAAAAAATTGCGAATAAAAAACTGATTGCAGAAGATGTTTTGGCAAGCGTCCATTGCACTCTGTGGTAACTTTAAGATGCTAAAAAAAACTACAAGTAACTTGCCCATCCAAGTTTTCCACGTTTTTCTCTAAAACGTCATCTAGAGGCTATTCTAGCGTCTAGGAATTTAAATTAATACATAGGAAATTGTTAGATGTTTTATGTGGCAATTAGGGGCGTTAGTATGCATAATTCACTACTTCTGGGAGGCTATTCTGGAAATTCTTCGGTGCCTGGTAATAAAATAAAACTAATATAGAATTGCGAATGGGAAACTGATTGCAGAAGATGCTTTGGCAAGCGTCTATTGCACTTTGTCGTAACTTTAAGATGCCAAAAACACTCTCTAAGTTACTTGAACGGCCAAGTTCTGCATGTTTGCTTCATTAGCGTCGTCTAGAGGTTATTCTAGCGTCTCGGAATTTAAACTTACACTTAAGAAATTGTTACATTTTGCATGTGGCCATTAAGGGTGTTAGTAAGCACAATTTACCACTCCTGGGAAGCTATTCTAGCAATTCTTCGGTGCCTGGTAATAATGTAAAATAGATATAAAATGGCAAATGGAAAACTGATTGCAGAAGATGCTTTCGCAAGCGTCTTTTGCACACTGTGGTAACTTTACTATTTTAAAAACACTCTAATTTATTTGAGCGTCCAAGTTCTGCAGGTTTGCCTCTAAAATGTCGTCTAGGGGCTATTATAGCGTCTCAAAATGTGAATTTATACTTAGGCAATTGTTACATTTTGTATGTGGCTATTAGGGTTGCTATTAGGCACAATTTACCTCTCCTGGTAAGCTCTTCTAGTAATTCTTCGATTCCCGGTAATAATATTAAATAAATATAATGTGCCGAATAAAAAACTCTTTGCAGAAAATACTTTAGCAAGTGTCCATTGCATTCTGTGGTAACTTTAAGATTTTAAAAACACTTTCTAAGTTACGTGAGTGTCCAAGTTCTGCAGGTCTGCTGATATAGAGACGTTTAGAAGCTATTTTAGCGTCTCGGAATTTAAACTTATACCAAGAAAATTGTTACATGTTGCATGTGGCCATTAGGGGTGTTATTATGCACAATTTACCACTCTTGGTAAGCTATTCGATGCCTGGTAATAATATAACATAGATTTAAAAATTTTTTTGGTCTATAAAATACCACCCGCGGACCAAAACAGAAGGTAGCGTCTGTACCCAAAATGGGCGGCAACCAACAGCGTCTGTACCCAGATTGGGCGGCTGAAATATCGTTTGGCGATGAGACTGCAACTCATCACAAGAAATTTATTAAACAGAATGAAAAACTCGTCAAGTGAAGACAATCCCCGGGTGGAAACCCACACCTCTGTTAGAGGGAGCCCCAGCGGATACGGGGGGGGGGGCAATTCTGTTTTTGCTATAAATCCCAAACATACAAACAAAACAAGAAAGAAGAAAATGACATATGCCACATGGAATGTACAAGGTATCTCAACGAAGAAAAGAGAGATTACCGAACAACTTAAAAGATATAAGGCAGATATTGTGACACTCACAGAAACAAAAAAAAAGGGAAGCGGATACGAAGACTTTGGAGATTACATCCTATTCTTTAGTGGTGTTCCAAAAAATAATAGGGCACGAGCAGGTGTTGCTATCGCAATACAAAAAAAAAATTAAAGAACTACGTAAAAACGTGGGAAGAAATAGATGAGAGGCTAATGAAATTAGAAATAAACATGTGGGGACATGAAATCATTATTATAGCAGTATACGCCCCCACAGAAGATTCAACCATTGAAATAAAAGATGCTTTCGAACATAAGTTGAATGACGTACTAAGTAACATAGGCACAAGAAAGGAGATAATTTTATTAGGCGACTTTAATGATAGAACTGGGAGGAAACCAAATGATCAAATAGTCGGTAATAATGAAGAAGAAACAATAAACAACAATGGATCCCGACTTATAGAAATATGCCAGACATATGATCTCAAAATATTAAACGGACATTACCAACATCGGGAAATCCATAAATTTACATGGACCCAACCAACAAGAAAGCTTAAATCTATTATTGATTACATAATTGTAAAACAGACCACACATCTGAAGATACAAGATGTAAGAGTATACCGAAGGGCCGAATGCGGCACCGATCATTATTTATTAAAGACGACAATGTTTCTTTTACATAAAGGAATTAATAACCGTAAAGAATCGAATATAGTGGAGAATGAAATAAGGGAATGCACCAAAAAAAAAATACAATGTAAACTCTCTCAATATAGAATCGACAAATTACTTCGACACGAAGTGTACGAAGTATTGAAATTCCCTCATATCGAAAACCACTCTGAGTCAAATATCTCTAAAATTCGAGCCAACCGACTAATGAACCCACTATATCAAATCTCCGTCTCGGCGGTGCGGATCTTTTGGTGAAGATCCCAGCCCACTAGATCAATCCCCCGTATTGGGGGGTGCCTAAACGTGCTGTGCGGGGGATGTATGTTCGTATGTGTACACGATTCCGGTCGCCAGGAACCTTGCTGAAGTCTTGGATCGTTTTCATACGACAGGTCCTCCGAAAATGAACTTTTGAGCTATCGTCGTTGGCAAAAAAATTTTTTTGATAAATAACTGGTTTATAGCATTTCATTGTATTAGCGAAACGGAGTGATGCTGAGTATCGAAGTATTCTTGGAAAGCACGGAAAGGTGCTTTTCTTGGGTGGGGGGTACCGTATATTTTCCTATATAAATTAAGACTTGCGTCGAAGCTGTCAGATAATCTTACTGGTACAGCAGAACAAGAGTATGGAAAACTAAAAAAAGCTATCCATAAAGCCGCATTTGAAGCCTTAGGAGAAGATACACAACAACAAAAAAGAAGCAAAGAAGAATGTTGGTGGAACGAAGAACTGGAAAACTTGGTAACCGAAAAAAGGAGCCTATACAATAAGTGGCTAACAACAAATGACCCTCAAAATAGAAGATTATACCAACAAAAAAGAAGAGAAGTAAAACAAAAAGTCCAAGACGCCAAAACCCAGGAATGGGAAAAAACATGCGACAGAGTGGAGCAACACATAGGAGGTACCAAAACAAAAGAAGCCTGGAGTGTTATTAAGAACCTGAGAAAAGACCAAAAAGGGAGAAATATCAACATGATAAGCATGGACCAATGGCAACAATACTTTATTAAGATATTACAAGAGGATAGGAGAGAATACGAACAAACAGAACAAGAAAAAGAAGAACCACGGTGCCACGTCAAGGAAATAAGTACAAGAGAAGTACAACAGACTAGTCGAGAAATGAAAAATGGGAGAGCCCCGGGTCCAGGAGGTATCCCCGTTGAGCTTATAAAACACGCAACTACAAGAACATTTGAAATACTCGCTTATATATTCAACAGATGCCTCTTACAACATGACGAACTACCACAAGATTGGAAGGTAGGATACATAACACCTATACACAAAAAGGGATCACGAAACGATTGTGCAAATTATCGAGGAATCAGCGTATTAGCCACAATGGGGAGACTGTACGGACGTATAATTAGAAAAAGAATAGAACATGAAATACCAATTGGGGAAGAGCAGAGTGGATTTACAGCGGGACGATCATGTAATGACAACATCTTCTCAATAAAACAAGTAACAGAAAAAAGGAAATTAAAAAATCTCGAAACACATCTAATATTTATAGATTTAGAAAAGGCGTTTGACACCGTCCCAGTACAAAAACTCCTCGAAATCCTCGAAAAATCCAACATCAATAAACAGTACATATTCACCATTAAGGAGATATACAAAAATCAAACAAACGCAATTAAAATATCAAATAAATTATCCGCACCGTTTAAGACCACTAAAGGATTACGACAGGGATGCTGTTTGTCACCCACACTTTTTAAAATATATTTAGAAAATACTCTAAATAATTGGAAAAGAAAATGTCGATACATGGGTATCCCTATAGATGACAGCTATATGTATTCCTTATTATTTGCAGACGACCAAGTAATCATGGCAGGAGATGCACATGACATCAAATATATGATGAGAAAACTGGCCCACGCCTATGAAGCCAATGGTCTTAAGATAAACTATAAGAAGACCAAATACTTAGTAATTGGAGGAGAATCAAGAGACCTGCAGATACAAGGACATACTATATCCAAGTGCGAAGAGTATAAATATTTGGGAAGTACAATATCGTCAGAAGGTAACTCAAAAAGAGAAACTACAAGTAGAATTGGACAGGCTAGACAAGCAACACAAAAACTAAACTCCTTACTGTGGTCCAACAATTTACAAAAACGCACGAAAGTCAGAATATACAATAGCATTGTACAAAGCATACTGATATATGGTTCGGAAACATGGGAAATATCTAAGAGAGACAGACAAAGGATTAATGCGGTTGAAATGGACTTTTTGCACTTGCGGGACTAAAGTTGGCACTTTAGTCACTTATTTCAGGGACTAAAGTAGCTCATTTAATCTCTAGGGACAGAAGTAATTACTTTAGCCCCTAGGGACTAAAGTAATAGTATATTATACATCAAGGTAGCGAAGTGCAGTATTATAACCTGAGCGCATATTAGATACTGAGCGCGCAGCGCGAAGTATCTAAAGCGCGAAGGTTATAAGACGATTCGCTACCGTGGTGTATATACTATTTTTTGCACTACCAAACTGCTTAATACCTAAATTCCCAACAAATTTCGAAAATATTTTAACTGTCAACCTGACAATACAGCTTTTTAAAACGTCAAAATTAAAATAGTCATATTTGGTAACTTAGCAATTTATCAGTTACCACGGTGAAAATTGTTTATTTTACTTTCTCTCCCTTGGTGGAGAAAATCAACTTCACGACCTAAAGATAGACCAATAACGGTGCGTTCTGAGACTAGTAGTGCAAAAAAATGTTACCGTATCTATGGTAATCTATGGTAAATTCGGGGTTATCAGGTTAGGTTTCGCGTCAGTTTTGACATAAACTGACGCAAAACCTAAGCTACTAACCTGGAATTTGACATAATTGTGAGCTCTTGTCATAATGACTTACAGTGCCACCAACTTTAAAATTTACTAAAGGCTACTAATTTTAAAATAATTGTAACTAAAATGTCAATAAATGAAGTTTAAAAAAAAACGGGTTTTCGTTTAAATCTTCCTGCAACGTGAAAAAAATAGTATATGCAACTCGGAGAGAATGCTATTTTGCTTCAGTGCAATTTCTCTCCCTCATTGCATAATCTACTATTTTACGACGTGCATGCAGAGTGTCAAAGATGGAACATATTAGAAACACTGAAATAAGGGAAAGAATGGACAAGAATCAAACAACGATCGATGAAATAGAAAAGAGACTACTTATATGGTATGGCCATGTACAAAGAATGGACCCCCAAAGATGGCCAAAAAGAATAATAGATTGGAACCCACCGGGAAAAAGAAAGAGAGGCAGACCCCCAGACACTTGGAACAAACAAGTGAAACAAGACATGATTAACAGAAACCTTTACGAAGAAGATTGGACAAACAAAAAACAGTGGCGTTTGGGATGCGAGAGACGGCCGGAGCTGTAGAATAAACTCGCTTGATATATATATATATACCGGGTGTCCGTTCTCAAACTCGAACATAGGCAATTAACATTAGTGCATTCACTCGTTCTTCATTGAAATAATTCATTTTTCTGTAGATAATTTTAACAGACGTTGACAGAAAATACCTGATTTACGCCAACTAATTACCAATTTTTTTGACAAATGCTATCGAACTTGAAAAGCAAGGCATGACATATTAAAAAATTCCCAAGTTTTAAATTAGTATTTTAAAATAAAAATCGCATCTTGAATATTATTATTGGTATCATTTGATGCGTAATAATTTTATCTTTCCATTGATACCATTACCTTCCCTGTAAGTTGAATTGGCGAGCAGGAATCGGCAAAAACGTTCAATACAA